>WOGP01007755.1:0-11578 GCA_015342065.1 Leptinotarsa undecemlineata
GTTCAGTCGGCATTAGCAACCTACTAATATCTATCTAAAAAATCTATCTAAAATACCGTGGAATATTCCAAAACATCAATGAATATTTGGAATATGAGATTTTCTGTATAGATGAATCAACCCATTGGTAGTGGTATACAAAGGAAAATTCATTTACCTCCAATTTGAAGTTTATCATTTAATTCAAAACTCATATCAACTTCCTGAGCGAAGCCTGGTAACCCAACTAACTCATATAAGGTTCAACAGTTAATAAACAGTATGGACAAAATTATGAATAAGTTGAAAACAAAAGGCGAAGTTCAATTTTTATAACGATAAATCGTTATTAATTGTGACCTTGAATAAAATACACCTTCTATGCTATGTCACTCATATTTGGAATAACGCCATCGCGAAACATGGAACGTCATATTTCATTGATATTTCTAAGGCCTTCAACCTTTTGTGGCATGAGGATTTGCTGGCCAAATTCTGATGCTATGGTTTGTCAAATAATTTTTGTGTTTTTGTGTATAGCTCTCCAACTCCCCACTGGTCATATTGTAGCCAACCCTATTTATATTGTATATCAATGATTTATTGGAGAATAAGAAGAATTCAATAAATTGTTTTGCTAACGACGGCACACTTGTTTGGCCATTCCATTTGGATTCCAGGACATCGGCTGCGGATGCACATCTTCAGGAGCAGCAGAAGGTTGCATATCTTAATGAGTATCTAGAAGTGATTTCCAATTGGGATGAAAGAAACCAGGTCCAATTCAATGCCATAAAAACCCAGGCATCGGTTTTCTCCAAAAAGATATGTCTCCGAATCAGATATAATATTGTATGGACAGACAATTCCACTTTTTGGTTTGATAAGTTGAAATGAACACCCAATATGTCTTGGCACAATTATGTCGCTGAAATTGCAAAGGCTGCTTCCCAAAGCCTTAAAACAGTGTTCCGAACCAGAAAACTATACACACCTCAGCAAATTGTGATGTTTCATAAAGTTCAGATCAGACCTTCTTTGGAGTATTGTTCTCATGTATGGAGCTCTGCCCCTAATCATATGCTGAAGCTGCTGGATTCCTTCCAGGAAAGAGCCATCAGCCTCATTGAATACGCGAACATCACTTGCAACCATGATAGTCTGGCACATCGAAGAAAGGTTGGGGATTTGTCTCTCTTCTATAGATACTTTCACGGAAAGTGTTCAAGTGACTTGGCATATGTGATTCCACTAATAGCGGCACATTTCAAAAATACGCGACGGAGTGTGGCTGCTCATCGTTTTGAGTTCACCTCTAACTTCACTGTTTAAGAACTCTTTCATTTGGAGAACTGCGTTTATGTGGAATCAACTTTCTGAGAACGTTTCTCCAAATAGATTTATTCTTTAGTTAGTGTTCTATCCTTAAAAAATACTCAAAGAAGAGGATATTCGCAGTTATCAATTTCATCTTTGAAGTTCCCCTTTACTTCCCCACAACATAACGCTTTAGTTTTGAGTTTGTGATAACTCCTAAGACGATGACTTTGATTGTATGCTGTATAAGGTGCATTTATTTTGTACTTACATGATATTCTTAAGGAAACTAACGTATTTATTTGATAAGAATTAATATAGCACTACCACAACTACATGCTATGACCATTATTTTGAAAATCAAAATGGATAGAGCAATCTGTTCTTGAAAAATATATCATTGCGGCCTCTGCTATAGACTGATAATAAAAAAATAATACGTAGTAAAGTGTTTTGTTATTTCTCAAAGGTATTAGGTAAAGTTCGTACCACCGCTCCGACTTTATACGGATGATATCGTCATATTCCATCCAATTTACACATAAAACCAATTAATTATATATATAGATATTTCTGTTAAATAACTTCGTTCACTGTTGAAAACCGCATAAAAATCTATCCGGCAGTTTTCAGTTAATACCGAATGGACACACAGACACTGAGGAGGACTTTGATTTATATGTGGTGATTCTGCCAATTCGTCTCCAAAATTAAAAATTACCAATTTCAAATTTTAAAACACTACTTTTAGATAACAATTTTGGAACAACCTGGGATTTTTTTTAAATCCTGATAGCAACCACTACACAAAATAAACTCTTTCAGTTTTACAAACAATTCAGGTATACCTAGTGATAGTAATCTGTTACTGAAATAGCGCATAATGACGCGCTAAACATTCTAAACAAATATGTTACACAAAAAACATTCCCAAATGAATTCAAGGTAGCTGAAAGCGTACCTGCTTCAAAATGGAAGATCCACAATTTATAGAATAGTGAGCGTAATAAGATATTTTTCAAGAATTTTCGGACTGCTCCATGCATTTTTTTTGAAATAGTGATATTATCAACACGATAAAGCTACATTTCGGTGGGTAATTTAATTAAGACGTCATTATTTCTTGTAGAATTGAAAACATAGTAATCGTATAGGTTCAATGGGAGGTATATTCATGTTAATTCATTGTTATAGTGCCCTAAAATAGAATTTGATTGAATTCGAAACGTCGATAAGAAAACAATGGTTTTTTTAAAGAAAAAATGGATCATATTACCTAACCAACCTTTCTTCCAAAAAATTATTGGATCACTAAACTAGTTAATTAATTTTTAATCGCTATAGGAACTTTTTACCCTATGAATCTATTTCTGTCTAAGCTACGAATTAGATGGGTATGTTTCTTGATTCTGCTTTTTTATTTTGTAAAGTGAACATGTTTCAAAATTCATATTCAAAAAGATGTTGCACAACCAATTTCAGTTCAATATAGTATTTTGTAAATCCCATGAACTTTCCACAGTTTGTTTGTAATATAGTGGAAATCATTACACATATTAACATCAGAATAGTATAAAAAATTGTGATATACGAAAGTTCATGTCAACAGAGCCTATTTTGAAAAGAGATGGTGAACATATGATGAATTGAGACAACATCAAAAATCTAACGACACGAAACAAGAAAAAAAATTAAAGAAACATACTGTATAATTTTGAATACAAAAGAGAATAGGAATCATGCTGAATGAAATTTGAATAAATATGGGAATATTTCATACCAAATGCGAAAAAACATTAATGAATTTCGAAGGATCTTGGATTTCACATTTGTACAGTAGTGTACAATTTTTCATATTTTTTCTGTGATAATTCAAGAATGAAAAGTGAATGTTGAGGAATTTTCCTAGCAGATATAATTTTTCAATGCAATTGTCACTGAAAAGAATATTTTTTTTACCAAATCCATTCATTCAGTTCAATAATAAAAAGTAAGCAATTCAAATTATGGAATTATGAAGCAACAACAAAAAACAACTGGCGCTCAGGGGCGACTTCACTGATTCCAGTGCCGCAATTTTTTTCACCTGCAGTTCAAATGAGTTGAAGAATTCCATACCTCCAAAGAAATGCTTGACCTTTTACGGAAAAACGTAAATTTGTTTCAACATGATCTTCAGAAATATCCTGTATTACGTTCAAGATATTTAAACTACAGTTATTAATAATGATTAACAATTATATATATCAAAAGAGTAGTAGAAACTGATAATGAACGGTAACACAATTTCTGGAAATGACTATCATGAAATACATCGGGAGAAATGTGTCGCCTTTGAAGAAAACTTCCCATTAAGTCATGGCTGGCGTTACATTCTCAAAGACGAGTTGCCCCGATGGTCTCATTAAACGCAAATTTGAATATACAAGTCGGGGCTACAATGAGGTTAATGTGTATGATAATACATCTAATCTTCACTGAAATCTAATCTCATACATAAACATCACCGTAAGTCTATGATGCACTTACCCTAATGAAAGTTGGCAAATTAATCCCAACAAGGATTAACGTATCAATCGACATACTTGTCTCATACTTGTGGAGTTGAATATAAATAGCAAGAACTTCCAGTTTATAAAATGATTTTTTATAGTTACTACATGCATATGTACAAGGGATCAGTCTAAAAGCTTCCTATCTTCAATGTAATAATTACAGTCTTTATCATTTTCATTACGATGTAAGTATATTCTAACAGGGGTTTTTTCAGCAAATCAAACACAATATTCATCCTTGTGTAGATCATGCAGATCTACACATCTATGTATGCTAAAAAAGTTCTTTCCCAAAAATTCATATAGTTGTTTCGAGATGCCTTTTTCTTTCAGTTTGTATCTGAAAGTAACTTATATTTATTATTCACACATCTCCATGAATAGTTCACTTTGAACTTAATGATTTTTTGTATAACCTATAGATAATTAGGTAATAATAGAGTTACTTAGCTTAATTGACTACCTGATTTTGTTTACTTGTGACAATGTGGATACGCTAATTTGAAAACCGGTGAGTAAACAAAATCGATTTGATATTTGCACCCGCAATGTTTATGCTTATGAATTTCCAAGGAGTCCAAATAATTGAGTTTGAAACCCTACCATACCTAGTGCAAAATTTCTGTGTAGTTCAGATTCGGGAACTTGTGGTTGAATTCCTAGGAATGGTTTGAAAACGTCGAATCATTTTCACCTAGTCTGAAAAACCTTCCTTGTTACCGTTTTGAGCATAGTGTTTTGAAAAATTTCGATCACATTGTCCCATATAAACACTATTACTCTCCGGACACTTAAGCTCATAAACTCCAGATGTCTCCAACTTGTCCTCTTTATCTTCGACATTGAAAAGGAAATCAGATAACCTGGCATGTGGTCTAAATGCCACTTCCACATTGATTTTTCTGAAGAAACCCGCAATTATATCTGTTGTTTTACCAAAATATGGTCTATCTGTGTAATTATTTCAATTTCCCTAGCTAGATTGTTAGTAGACAAAGGCAGTGAGAATACTCTGTGCAACATCAATTTGTAAGCTGCTAATTTATGAATGTCTGGATGGAAAGAATCACTTGATGCTAATGTCTGTATAGCTAGGTTTTCTGAAAACATTGAACCCAAATTTATTTTGATTGTGTGTAATGGTCAGATCTAAGAAATTTAGGCTAAGTAGCTCTATTATTACCAATAGTGGTGTTATATTTTTAGTTTAATGTATGTTTGAAAATGTTCTTATAGGCAAAACTGCAGTAACGTCAGTTACACATAAAAGTGGTAAAAAAAATAGTTTCAATAACCTTTTCTATATTATCATTTCCTACCACTAGTAATGGCTATATTCATCAATTCATTAATTTTTTTCTTTGGGACGTGTCTCCCAATTCTTTGTGGAAAGATGAAAAAGTAGAAAGTCAAAAGCTTCTTTTTTCATCAGAATTTCTGTTGTGTCCGTTTTTTATCCCTCAATATGTGAATATGTTTCTTCAATAACCTTATTAATCATACCTTCTTTGTTCAACGTAAACATTATTTGTTCATTTCCCTGCTCTTTCACGGTTTTTGTCAGAATTCGTATTTCGAAAAAATAAGCTGTCGTATGTTTAAAGCTCCTTCAATGTTTAGGACTAAACTTTGCCATTTCGTTTCGAGAATCTGTGTTTATGCGCCTCAGGATAACACAAGGATGCATTGACTCTATTACTTCCTCGAGACAAAAATATTGATTTTAGTTCTTGGCGGAAATGGGAAACTGTTCTCTCGTATATCTTGTGACTTATTCGTATTCTATTCACCACACCGAAACAAACAAAATCCACGATCGTATTCACACGTTCGGGAAATCTTGGTGATGAATATTTTTCATGGAATATTCTTTTTGAACTATCTGCTCAGCTTCTTGCGGTGGCGGCTTAGAGATCATCTTCATTGACGGAAAAATCATTATTTCGGGTAAATACATCATCACGTGCGTGTATTGAAAAAAAACATCTATACAGTTTATTTTATAATTTTCACTATAAAAGGGTTTCATAAAAATCGCGGTTTTGCGGTTGTAAAATCCTTTTATAGTGGAAATCATAAAATAAACTGTATTGATTCGTTTTTTAATATGTATCGGCCAGTTCTATTCAATTATTGTATCAATAAAAATGGTTTTGAAAAATGTGAAATGTGGGAAATTTCGAAATGAAACAAAAAGTAATGAAGGATTTTTTTTGGAGGGGGCGAGTTTGAAATAACGGCCATCGAATAACTGAATAATCAATGATCACAAAAATTCATATTTTAAATACAGTAATTACCTTACCATCATTTGTGATGCAGTAAATGAAGATACACAACTTAATGTACTGCCCAATCTGAAAAAATGGCAGCAACACTTCAAAATGCATATATTGTGGCAAGTTAGTACTCGCTCTGCGTATTACGAGAGGATTTATCACTGTTTCACCCAACCCTTATTCATCCAAGTAACGAAATAGCTCATTTGAAAAACTTGATAAAATATCCATTATAAAAAAAAAAATAGAAAAATACGCTCAGGAATAATTGAATAATTAATAATTAACAGAAAAATCCAAATAATCAACAAAAAACCTACATTATACTGCTACCCACAATATCGAAGAAAAGGAGATGTACTGCATTCTTAAAATGCTCTGGAACCGTTTCTGAATGAATGAATTTCCCAATACTTTCCATTGATCATCTTGACCTTCCTCAATATTTATAAAGACTCCTATGCTGAGAATAATCATCTGAAGGAACAATTCGTTCAGGCCAGTGTCAACTCCCTATACTGTAGGTTATTGTACTATCAGAAAACAACTATTTCTCTGGATAATACCACGAAGGAAGTTGGATTATATCTGTCAGGTATCAGTGCAGGGTTCTTCACTGAAGTTATTCCTGCATATGCTGTTGGCGATACAACTGCTGCAGTATATGTTCAATTGTTGGAACACACTTGCAGACCGGTTTCGGGCTGTTTGGCCTTTCGTCAGTACAAGGTATCATTCATCATAAAGTCGATGATTTCCGATAATTGAAAATCGAATTCCTTCAGAGTATCATTCCTCGAACCAGGCTGAAGCGGACAACAAACTACAGGCTTGTCATCGCCCAATCTGCCTGTGAACGATGTAACCAACCGCATTTCGCCTATCTGTTTTCTGTTTTTTTTTTCGTTAACCAGCTGTCGCACCCTATTAACGACAACCCTCAGAAGATGAAACTCGTGTGAGTTAAGGATTAACGAGGTCTTACATTTTCACGTGTGATTCCTAACACTGGTTGGACGATAGCAAGTGAAAATTGATCTTTCAGACTAGGGCTTAAACCACTCACCTAAACTGCAGTCAATTCGAGTAAGTGAACCGTCTGGCTACCGACCGATGCTGAGGTTGCATCTTTGCTCCGGAGATTGTTTTGATATTTCTATATTATGTAATCTTCTACTGTAACGTAGTAATATATTGGGCTGAAAAGGTCGTAGGCATACATAAAGGTTTGGTAAAATTTTATTTCATCATTTAATATAATTGCCTTCAAAGGCGACACAACGATTATAGTGGTTATACAATTTGTTGATACCATGTGTATAGTACGATTTGTCTCTAGCGTCAAAACAGGCCTCACTTTACCTTTTCACTGGCGTCATATGTTTTTCCAACGAGCATTCTCTTGAATTCTAAGAACAGAAAATAGTTGCTGGGACCAGATATGGGCCCTAATAATGCAATTTTTAAATTGTTTTCATCGATTTGTAACACGGTGCATTGTCTTCATAAAACGTTACTTTCTTTTCTTTCAAATGTGTACATGTTTTCGCGATTCCCTCCTTCAAATGTAATAATCGCTGTTCATAATTTATCCCTTTTTAAGATAGTCGATGAATATTATACCACGCACATTTCAAAATACTGACAGGAAAGAGTGTGTATGAAAGAGAAAGTTTTGAAAAACATTAAAAAAAGTTAACGTGAGGTGATGGTTATTGAATAAAATTGCTTTTTGGAAATAATCAGTTTTATAGTCATGGTTATCCAATCAAAATAAAATGAGATACAATGACAGAAATCAGTTATATGGCAACTTTAAACAAAAAGGAAATGGATTCTTTCAAAGCAACGTATGTGTGAAAGAGCTGGGTATGTGCTTTGTAAGAGCATGGTTCCTCTTTACAAGAAAAAACAGTCTTTCAGCAAATAAAAATCACTTAATAAACTATTTATCTGTTATATAAATCTCTTCAAAATGTAAAATTGCTTTTTTTTGTGAAAATAAGTTATTTATCAGTCTTAAATCACAATCTTCCAACAATCTTGAGCAATATAATGTGTATTTTTTTAATAATCAGTCTCCATTATTAAATAATTAATAAACTAGAAACCTTGTAATGCCACAAGGCTCTTCTTCACAAAAAAACAGTCTTTCAGTAACAAAAATCCCTTAATAAATTATTTATCTCTTATGAAATCCTAATCAAACTTCAATATTGCTTATTTCTATTAAAACCACAGTTATTTATCAGTTGCAAATCACAATCTTACAATAATCTTGAGCCTCTTAATACACTTATAACTTTTTTTTAAAACAGTCTCCTTATTTATTTATTTGTTAGTTCACAAACTCTACAGACCATGGCCCAGTAACAGACTAGGAAACGTAAATATCACAAATAGATTTTTACATATAATAAAATTACAAAAAAGTTATGTTAAAAAAATATTCAACAAGAGTTACACAATTTCATACTACCTATTTCTAAAACTAGTAAGAGTTTGGAAGAAGATATCACAGTCATTTTGTACGTTATTACAGGCATTGCACATAGCACTTAATGGGGCATTTTGATGATAATTTGTTCTTGTGGATAAAAAATGGATATAAAATGGATATAAATAATTTAAAATATTAAATGTGCGAAACGGTCTAGTTTCATAAACAGGTACATTGAAATTGATTTTTGATAGAAGACAGGGATCATCCACTTCCCCATGTATCATCTTGTACAAGTATATTAAGTATGCAAATACTCTTCTTTACTCGAGGGTTTGTATGTTGTACTTTTCAATTACAACATACTGAAAGAGCCTGAAAGAGCCAGTTTTCGTTCCGGCTCTTTTAAAGCCTGCACAAGTGACTCTTTCAAAACATTTTGTCATTTGAAATGTAACCTGAAAATACAGCTATTTCGCGTAAACATTATAACATGATTATTATCGTAAAATAATGCTAAATATAAGCGTAACAATACAACATATCAATTTTATCAACTCATGCTGCACTTTTCTTTGTAAAACAAATTAAGTTAACGCGAATAAATATACTTTTTGGTCCTAAAATCTTTGATGTGGTGTATCAACGTCATTCGTTTTCGCAGAACTGTCAAATGTTTGTGGATGACAGCTATTCAGTGCTGCCGTACGAACATCAAATTTAAATTATGGTACGATTTTAGTAAATGGTAGAAAATCACATCAGCTCTATCAAAGCCTGGCTCTTTCATATACACTCTCCCCTACCAAAAACTACCCAGCCGACTGTTGCGTCTTTGCACGCTATGGAGTCGGTTTATCACGTGTAATTCACTCAGATGACGATCGTTTTGATTCTGGTGTGAAATGATGAAACCATATTTCATCCATTGTCACCATGTTTCATCCATTGTCACTTACCGATGCATGAATTCTAGTTTTCCAACGTGTAACAGCTTCAAACACCGCTCAAAATCATCAATTCGTTGTTTATTCTGGTCAATTGTGAGCTCGTCTGGCACCTACTTTAAAAAGAGTTTTCGTATACCCAAATATTCATGCACGATATGTCCAACATATTCCTTTGATATCATAAGAGTCATCCAAAATTATTTTGTACTTTCTTGATGTTTTTGTCGGTAACAACCTCTTTCTGGCGTCCACTACGTGCATCGTGCTCGGTGCTTATTTCATCTCGTTTAAACTCTGCAAACCATTTTTCAACGCTTGATTTTCCTGGGGTAGAATCCGAATAATGTTTACCAATCCAAGCCCTGGCTTCAATACGAAATTCTTTTTATCCATATTTTCAAACAAAAGTGGCTTCACTCAAAATGTTTTATCTAACAAACTAATAGTCCGACAGTTGATATTAACAGCATCAATATATTTAAAGAGTACGAAATTCTCGTCGGTCGGTAGCCAGGCATTTGGACGTTGGTGGTTTGTTCACTCAGTCAATCGATGTTTGAGTCGATCGTTCAAGTCTCAGGCTGAACGCTTGATTTTCAATTGGTATCGTCCAACCCGTGTTAGGAATCACACGTTAAAAGGTAAGACCTCGTTAGTCCTTAGGTCGCACAAGTTTTAATTTCTAAGGGTTATTGTTCGTAGTGGTGCGATAGCTGGTTAACAGAAAACACAACATTTCTTTTTCATCTATTTACACTTTTTGTATATCTGTATTGATTTTATTCTCTCTCTTCCAATTTCCCACAACAGATTAATATTATTTCTGATTTTGAATATGATATTTACCCCGCTTAGTCACGTGATTTACTGTTTCACAAATGCATTTTTATCCAGATACAGGCAACAACTCAGAAAGTTTTCCTGAGTTGTTGAAACATTTATTTTTTATTCTGTTTTCTCAGGCGTCTATTTCAAAGCCCTATCTTTACCCTACCTTGTTCTATGAAAATAATTCTTTGGAATTCATCACATACAGGAAAACATTATGAAAAATATCATTTTGCCTGCCACAACCAAACACTATACGAATGGTTTATCTCAGCTCCCAGTTCTTTGCAAGCAATAAACGTTCGATTCGAATATTCGAAACGACAGTATCGAAATCATCATGGCTGGCAAGCCGCGATTGCTGACCCGTTAAAGAGAAATATCTGCTTGTCACGAACAGTCACCACCAAAAGAGCACGACATCCCTCGAGTAGTCTTTTTACTGATACTGTTTTTATATTTTTCATGTTTTCGTATCGTTATCCATTTATTTTTCGGAATGGCTGCTCTGCTTGGCGGTGACAGGCAGGGTTTCTTTTGTCGCCCTCCGCGGACCAGTTTCCAGAAGGATATTCGTGATTGTTGAATGTCGGAAGGGTTGGGGAGAACAACCGAGAAAAGGGTGGTGCAAAACAAGTTATCTTCATGACGGGACTTCAGTTTCTTAAGAATTTCTATAATATATTCTACTTGTTTTTTGTTTATCTGTTTAATTCATACTATCACTCCAGGATTGAATAGAGTGGGCCAAATTGAACTCTTTAGAATAATGATAATTATAATAAAAATCTTAAAACGTCAACGCGAAATTTGAAAAAATCAACAGGCTCACCAAGATCTACCATTAGGAGGATTTTGAACATTCCCAAATTCAAGCCATAGAGCATGGATGCACAGACCGCGAAATGCGGGCTGCATGCGGCCCGCCGGTCGAATACTGGTGGCCCACCGACAGCAAAAATATTACTCTCGTACATTCGAATAATATTTAATTCTATTCCAGAATAAAACCAAAAAAAAATACGTTCGAAAAGTAATTTGAATCTCGCGCGCGCGCTATTTGAATCTAGCCCCCAAAAATGCTAAGTCAAGTAACATCGCTTGCCGCCTTTATATAAAGTTCAAAATAGTTAAGAAATCAAGAATTTTCTAGCGCGGTGTGAGCAAGCGAGATAGCAATAGTCCCGAATTCCGGATTGCTCGCGTAGGTACGAGTAGATACACGAAGCT
>WOGP01007756.1:852-11577 GCA_015342065.1 Leptinotarsa undecemlineata
CGCCATGTACCCTCTTCGCGCGGGCTCACTACTTTCGTAGCAATGCATGAGGCCATCTCTCATCTCACGTGTCCACTCAAAGCGTCCGTTGTCGTTGCCAGGGTTGTCATCGGTAGGCAAATCATCGTTATGGGCCCCACCACCTTGCCTCTGACCCCTACGAGCGGGTCGATTGTGGGGGCCCCTTCCTCGATTACTAGGAACCAAGTGTCGGGTTCACCGGGTGGTTAACCCTGTGGACTAACGGATGTTACAACTGATAACTAATGCTAGGAACTTAGCTATGAGAAGATCATGACCAACGCTGGTAAAAGCTTAAGAGAAGTCAGTATAAATAGAGTCGACCTCTAGGTTTTTCTCTAGGTTATACAATTTTTTTATGATGAATCAAAAACAAGTAGTGATGGATATAACAAATGAAAATGGAACGTGAGTTTTTCAGTTATCAAATAAACAAGATGTGTTAGTTAAGAGAGCGTTACGTTATTACTTTATTTAATTCTAGTATATTTCAATGAGCTCGTACTCATGATTGAATCAACACTTTTAGAACATTTTCGACTATCAGACTTTTGTGAAAACCGTCTTTATTTATTTTTTTTATCTTACCGTCAAGCAGGGAACCTGACTCCCATCGACGTCACTCTTCCGCTTCTTAGTTTTTGGTTCAGCCACCAAACTGGGCAGATTTGGGTCCGAGAAAGCTTCCACCAACAGATACGTCGTAGGGATCTGGCCGGGGCTCGAGTCGGGCGTCAGGCTGGCGTTGTACTCGAACAAGCAATAGACAAAGTAAATCGACAAGCAGAACAACAACTGCTTGTCTTCCAGCGGATGAGACTTGGTCTTGCTCTGGCAGAAGCTGATGATCTTCTGCCAGTAGGCCTCTTTGGACCAGTTGCTGGTGAAGTTGATGAGGTACGGCTCCCAGTTGAGCTGGTTGCCGATGAATTCGAATACGGTGAAGAGTTTCCCCCACGGGTCTTCGATTTTCGTCTCGGTGTCTTGGATAACACTGGTGCTCAACCCCAGGTAGCACAGATAGAACTCGATGGCTTTGTGTAGAAGCTTGTATAGCAGTTTCGACGACAGTTCCACTTTAATAATGATTGGTTAACACTTCAAAATCAGATGAAAGTAACATGACAATAAAACAATATTAAAAATACAATTTGAAATGGAATATTTTCGAAGAAATTAGTTTATTGAAAAACAAATCTGTGGCTTTCTACTTCTCCATCATCCAGAAAAAAACATTATTTTTGTGAGAGGGATCCAGGACATACCAAAAAGAGCATATCAGAATCGCTTGTAGTTTTGAATCATTGTTTTTTCCCTACTATAAACATGTATGTTTATGGGAAAAAAATCATTGTTATTACTAAATATTCAAGTGATTTTTCACAACAATACTTATACATTACTATTAACACTTACATTTGGCTTTTTCGTTGCCCAGAAGTGGGAGCAAGTCGCACACCAACAATCTTCTGTATGGGTTGACCGGAAAGTGACCGTCCACACTGTGTTTTTCTGCGCTGATGAGCGTTTCCACCAGCCGGGGCCCGTTGCTTGAGATGGCTGTGGGGAACCGCTGGAGTAGCAGAAGCAGCAGCCGACAGTGCTCCATGGTGTCTTCGCAGTGCTCGGCTGTGAACAGCAACAGCTTGTGTTGCACATCAGAGGATATATGCCGAAACATCTCGCATAGAAATTGTGTTTCGGCATCGTTGGTGTCTGATTCCGCTCTCAGGGCCACGGTCACCTGTTAGTGTGTCTATCGTT
The DNA here is from genome assembly GCA_015342065.1 of Leptinotarsa undecemlineata. NCBI lineage: Eukaryota > Metazoa > Arthropoda > Insecta > Coleoptera > Chrysomelidae > Leptinotarsa > Leptinotarsa undecemlineata. Next base: position 2,638 of record WOGP01007756.1, read on the forward strand.
AGTTTATTCACAGAAGAAGCATAGTTAATAGTCTTTATAAAGAAAAGTTGTATGAATTACAAGAGATTACTTTTACTAGTTGCTACTCCTCCATAATTATATAAGAAACGTAGAAAACTATAAAAGAGAGTAAGTAATATACAATGAAGATTCTTTACGAACGTGAGTAGATCATGGCAAAAGTTTATTTTAGATACAGACTGAAAGAAAAACCCATCCGAGCAGATGTTTTCTTCTGGTGACAAAATTGTAATTTTATGCAAGAAATAAGTGTGTTGTCTTTTGAAGTTATCCAATGAAAAGTTGGAGACGAAATTTATTTTCCATATAAGTGAAATTTACGTATTTTACTACGAACATTTGAAGCACACACTGAATGAGAAAAAGTGATGTCGCTGTTCATTCCCTTGAAAGCAGCTGTTCCAAAAGTGTTCTTTTTACAATAACAATTTTTCTCCGGAATAAACTCCTCTGCTTAATCTACAACTTTGTAAAGCTTTTCTTCGAATTAATTTTGTTCCCTCAATTCTCCAATTCTGTAACTTCAATATCACCTTTTCCACTTCCTTCCAGAGATCGGGATGTTGTTGAAATTTGGTGATCAGCTCGCTGAAGCACTTGGCCGCCTCTTTGACGTGCCCTGCGTCCTTCTCGATGTGGTATGCTTCAAACTGTACCCCAAAGTTGTTGGGGTAGAGGGTTTTCGCTGTGAGCATCCATGCCTTCGCAGCCACGGGATTGGACGAGAAGGCGGCCTTTGCTCGTTGAATGACATACTCTTCGTCTGATATTTCCAAGTCGATTTCCATTGCTTCAATAGATTTCAATTTGTTTGTTTACATTTTGTGGTTGTATGTATTTACAGAAGATTAATTTGTGGTTGTATGAACTTCTTCTTCTTTATTCTTCAGTTGTTTGTGGCATCAGCTGACAGGGTGGCTTGCCTTTACTTTTTTTTATAAAGGTTCGTTAATGCTTGTAGGAATGTTTGTGGGAGATTTGATAAATAACAGGAGAAATGATTCAGGTTATCTCCTTTGGAGTTACAGCTAGCCTTTTCACAGCACTTGGTCTGGCAACAGGGTTACAGTTGTATTGGTCTCAGACAATAGAGAGTCCTATGTAATATCTCGAATGAACTAGGTCTAGAAAACGTTATTACAAAAAGTATATATTTTCGTCAATATCTGGATCTTTCAGAATTTATGATCAATTTGCAATTAACCTTTCAGTCAGGGCCGTCGCCATGGGGATGGAGCCTCCCTCCCCCTGTTTTTTCGGCTTGAGAAAAGAAAAGGAGAAGTAATAAGAAAAAGGAAAAAACCAGGAGAGAGTTGGGATTTCCCAACATGCATAACTTGAACAGAATTCTGAGTCGTTTGAAATCTTTGAAAAAGTTTAATTTCTCTCAAATAAGAGAACAGTCCTAAACAGTTCACAAATCTTGAAGTGACAATTTTTTCCGACTTGAAAAAGTTGGGAAATTTCGGGCCGTGGAGATAGACAAAATAATAGTAGAAAACAATAAGCACAATATTATTTAAATGTTGTTTCGTTTCATTTGTATTGAATATTCCTAAACATAGTGGATATGGTGCGAAACCAAGTACCTTGGTCCAAAGTAGAATAATTCCCATTATTATTTTTATAATTACCAAAACATTCAATCAACAAAACATTCAGCCAATCATTGGATAGCTAGGTAAGAAAATTATTATATTATGGTAGTAATTATCCCTCGGCTTTCATTTCTTCGAAAGTTTGGAAATTTTACTGATGGACGGAAAGAAAAAAATGCGTATGCAATTTCTTCGGAACATGAACACTACATTTCTTGGAAATACTGGAATGTTGCGCTGCAAGCTCAATTTGTTATAAACTGTGATTGTAGTTATTTCTATGTATAGAAACCCACCTCAAGGTTTCACTTTCCGATTTATTATTTAAATTGTGCCATTATCAGTTATATATCAACTGAAAAAATGAACTGATTAAATGAACGCTGAAGCGCGCGACAAACGAAGCTCTGTGAAAGTGACTTTATTTCGAATTTCTGTCAAGTATCAAGTGTCATTTTTCATATTTGGCGGGCGACTGATATAATGCATAATTTCAATAACAAATTAAAGTTCAAATTTCTAGAATCTATAAATCAGGACCATACGTAGAGCAACAGAACATGCAAAATGCCTTCAATCAAAGTCGATTATGTAATGAGTTTCAGCAGTGAAGATCCGGTACGATAATCCAGCATCCAGCTGGGCCAATTGTAATAACATTACTAAAGTCTTTGTTTCGCAGATTTTGAAAGTAGAAATTAAAAAAAGAAGGGCGTAAGACTGACAAAACACCGAGGATCAGATGAAACAACCAATGTAATTTCTCTGTTTTTCCATTTTTCAGATCCACGTAGCGAGTAACGTCTTAAAGAATGACTCGAAAAAGTGGAAATGCCGAACCGCCGGAGAAAAGATGGCCGTCGTTGTGCTCCAGCTGGAAAAAGCCACGGAAATCTCTGGAATCGACATAGGGAACGAGCACTCTGCCTTCGTTGAAGTTTTGGTGTCTCGATCCGGAGGAGGGGACGACTTTAAAGGCCTTCTCATGGCTTCTGCCTTCATGACCCCTGCGGAGGCCAAACAGAGCCAGAACGTCAATCAGGTACGGATGTTCACGAAAGAACACCTGTTGAAGCCGCAGTGTGACGAGAAGTGGGACAGAGTCAAAGTTGTGTGCACACAGCCTTTCAACAGGTACGTGCAGTACGGTCTGTCTTTTATCATTCTTCACACAAAGGAGGAGAAGCAAACAGGCACTTTGCAGGGTAATATCGGAAAGTTCGCTCTCAGGCCGGCTTCTCCTGATATTTTCACGGCCGGGAGCTTGTTTGCCAAAGTGAAGGAGCAAAAGAAGGAGGAAAAGTTATCAGGTAGGAGTTGAACCTTCAAAGTAGCTGTCTCAGCTATCAAAATAAACGACACAATTCAGTTAATGTAATGTAAATGAGATGCCTTTGCTAAGTAACTATATGTATTGATTATTTTTAAATATAGGCATGGTTTTTATGTGTTACAATTCTAAATGAAGTAAACTGCTGCATGGAATGAGTCCTTTACTGAATAAAGCTTCTATTCATGAATAAGGATTTATTTGAAAATCTTTCAAAATTTTCTGGGAGTACTATGATCACATATTTCAATTGATTAGAGAGACACGTTGATAACATTTTCTTTTTTCCTTTGAATAACATCAACTCATTATTTGACAGGAGAGAGTTTATTAAATTTAGTTTTGGCCTCGATACTCTGAATTTTCAGAATACATTAAATTGCACACTATTCAGAAAAAACTTGATTGTACTGCTATAATAAAAACTGTGGTGCAACTACACATATGTATGTTGAAATTCAAAAATTTAGGTCATTCAATGGGCGAAGAAAATTTACTTTATGTAACGTAACCTAACCTTTTTTTAACTTATGAATGTGTAACCTAATCTACATGTAGCCAAACCTAACCTATCCTAACATAAACTAACCTCTTTTAAACCAATCAACAAGTAACTTAATCTAACCTTTTTTTTAAACCAATCAACACGTAACCTAACCTAGCCTACTCTAATGAAACCCAACCTTTTTTAAACTAATCAACATTAAACCCAATCTAACCTACCCTAACATAACCTAACCTTATTTGAAATCAAGCAACATGTAACCTAATCTAAACTCTTAAACTAATCAATACGTAACCTAACCCAACCTTTTTTAAACTAATCAATATGAAATATAGCATAACCTACCGTAATATAACTCAACCTAACCTTTTTTGAAACTACTCAACATGTAACCTAATCTAACTTACCTTAACCTACCCTAACTTAATCAATATGTAACCTAACCTACCATAACATATCTTTTTTTAAACTAATCAACATGTAATACAACATAACTTAAACTAACATTTTTTGGAACTAATCAGCATCTAACCTAATCTAACTCACCCTAACCTAACTTTTTATCTAATCAACATGTAACCTAACCAAACCCAACATAACTAGACCTTTTCTCAACAAATAAACATGTAACTTAATCTAACCTAACCTGACCTTTTTTATAAAGTAATCAACATGTAACCTGATCTAACTTACCCTAACCTAACCTTTTTTTAAAACTAATCAACACGTAACCTAACCTACCCTAATATAACCCAACCATTATATATATTTTTTAAAAGTAATCAACATGTACTCCAACATAACTTAACCTAACCTAATATTTTTTGGAAGTAATCAACATGTAATCTAACATAACTTAACCTAACCTAATATTTTTTTGAACTGATCAACATGTAACCTAATATAACTCACCCTAGCCTAACTTTTTTAACTAATCAACATGTAACCTAATCAACCCCAACATAACTCAACCTTTTCTCAACAAATCAACATGTAACCTACCCTAATATAACCCAATCTTTTTTAAACGAATCAACATGAAACATAATATAACCTAACCTACCCTAACATAGTCTAACCTCACCTTACCTTTTTTGAAACTAATCAACATGTAACCTAATATAACTTACCCTAACCTAACCTAATCAATATGTAACCTAACCTACCACAATGTAACTTTTTTAAAACTAATCAACATGTATTCTAACATAACTTAATCTAACCTTTTTTGGAACTAATCAACATGTTACCTAATCTAATTCACCCTTACCTAACTTTTTTAACTAATCAACGTGTAACCTAATCAACAAGTAACCTGACCTCAGTGAAATGTATAGTATACGTAGTATAGAGTTCACTGCCTAACCTACCCTAATGTAACCTTACCTTTTCTAAATAAATCAACGTGTAACCTAATCTAACCTAACCTGACCATTTTTAAAACTAATCAGCATGTAACCTAATCTAACATATTGGGTCGTTTCAAAAGTTTTGTCCGTTTTTATGAGTCTACTTTAAACCGTAATATCTCAATGAATACTCATTCATTTTAATCGAAATAAGCTCCATTTGAATCGGTGCATTTTTGCCAACGTAACACAAGTCTAGTAATTTTGTGAGCATAAAAATTGGGTTCTCGGGATTCGATAAAGTCGACGAAGGCCGTTTTTGCGCCTGGTCTTGATTGGCTAAGGTTCTGCCAGTGAGAAAGTTAAAGAATGTATGATGAACTGATGATTTGTGGGTAATCTCTTTTATACTATTCTCAAAGTATATGTTGAAGGAATTTGTTATCAATTGTAAGAATCCTTTCTTCAAATTCATTTTGAGTTTGGTTCTAACTAATTTTTTCGATGGTTTCTACATAGCTTTGGCATCATTTCTCATCAGTTTGTTAACAGCAATATTTTCAGCTTTCTAATTTGATTTTTCCAGTCATTTCATCGTTTCAGTTGAATTTGTGATATCCTAGGTGCTGCTGCTATACGGGATGCTGCCTTGGCTACTTCCCTGGCCAGGTTTGGTTCCCCCAAGTGTAAACCCAAATTGAAGACTGGTGACTCCACACCTACACAGAACCGCACGAAGGTTCAGCAGTCCGAGGAAGGTGATGAACAGCCTCGAAAGGACAGGAATCGGACGGGGCTCTTTTATAGCGAAGACGATGATAAACCCAACGAAAAAATTGATAGGATCATCAAGAAGAAGAAGGAGGAGGACGAGGCGAAGAAAAACAAAGACGAAGGCAGGAAACAGAGTGCGGAGCACAACATTTGGGGGCTTCCCAAAGTTAAGACGAAAGATGACGAAAGGGAGGAGAATGTGAGGCGAGACAAGGACGGTGAGAAAGTTAAGAATAAGGTGAAAGACGCAACACCAGCCAAAGGTTAGAGATACTTTTTTTTGTTTCTAATTCACATATTGGCAACAGCGCCTATATCAAGTTGAAATAATTTATAGGTACCTAGATATTCTACTTTAAAAAAAGGAAAATTAGCTTTATAAATCAACAATTAAGGCAAAATATAAATTATAGTTCAATACCACCTCCACAAGCCACATAAACTACAGTTGTTTTGTTATTTATTTATATAGAGGAAAATAGGTTAGGTGCACAAAATGTCATATGTCAATGAATATCTCGGAACTCGGAACATAAGTAAACAGAACAGAACACCCCTGAGCGTGCTGTTTTATTTGTCTCATTCAGGTAACATATTCATTGTCATTTATTAGCTATAATTGATGTCAAATGGTGAAATAGAAACGAATCCCTTTGAATGTTGAATGCATTATTTTATTCATCTTTTTTAAGTATTTAAATAATTTTTCAAAGAAGAAGATTGAAATGATAAGTTTAAAACGCGTTGTTTTAGAGCTCTTTTATGAAAACTACTTCATTTTCGTCAGGAGGAACATTCCCCATTGTAAGTTATTAATTCTCGATTAGAATCGATTTGAATGGATATTTGTCAAATTTTGATGATGATAAAATTAATGTTACGAGCCTCTGTACAACAGAATATTAAGAAGAATTGTGGCGACTTTTAGGTGCTTTATTGTTATGTTTATAATTATCGTCGAAGTCTTTGAAGTGTTTTTGATTATCGAAACATGTCATACTAGAGAAAACAACGCAACCTGTATACCTGTATACCTATATCTGGTAATACACATTGGCCGCTTTCGTCTCACAGATGCCTGAATATGGATCACATACTATACAAATGAATAAGCAAACACCAATTTCATGAATATATCCCAAACAATAGTGATATGTGAAAACTAATATTTGAAGGGGAACGAGCAAGTGAACAAAGACAACGATCAATGTTTAATAAATCCTGGATCGTTGGATAATATGGAACAAAAGACGGTTCAGCATGTAATATTCAACAGACTACCTGGTTGAATATAATGAGTTATTTGAGCTACGAAAAGAGTGTTTCCTAAAAAGTAGATAATGAAAACTGAGTTGACAATTATTTTATGGTCGATCTACATCCATCCATTAAAATTGTAAAATTCTAGGTTCAACTTATTCACTTATTGGTAATTTTTTGAAAACTTTGATTTCATAACTTTGATTGTATTCTTCTTATCGATTTGTGGAAAATATCGCCAGCAAATATTAAATTTCATTTGACGATTGTTTTATATATAACATTCACACATAAAAAGCAATCTTGCTAAACAATACCAAGAGGACGTATTTCGAAAAATACAGCAGTTGTGTAATCTTGAAATATAGAACAAGAAATTATTAATTAACTATTCATTTTCAATATTTTCAACTCACCTTGACGGCCTGGTTGTACTTATATCAACATATTTTCAAAAATTTCTGATAAAACAATCTCGGCGGTTATGAAACATTTGATAATTTTATAAACGACCAAGCTATACTAGATACTATTACTATACCAAGATACTATAATTCGATATTTTGGAAATTTTATACAAGGTTTTCAATAACAACTATTCTGTTCATTCGAAAATGAACATTTTTCATTCAGAATGTATCTTTCAGAAAATCTATGAACATGTTATATGTATATGTTGCTTCGCTAAAAATAATTTAGAATTAAAATTTTATTTCATAAGCTTTTAATGAAACATCGGTTGGAAATTCCACGGTTTGAGGGCCTGCAATTGTTTGGACTTTACTTCAATAAATTAATTCATCTGTCCAGACAGATTGAGAAAGGCGGTAGTTGCAAGTTTATATAATCCTAAAATTGGGAAAATGTCAATCTTTTCTGCCCTTAGTGCCAGTAAATATTTGGCAATATCTCTTTTCATTATTTTTTCATATCCTATTGTTAAGGCCTATTCAAACGACAATGAAAACTTTTTTATTATTGTAAAATTTCAATCTTCTCTTGAACGTATATGATCTGGACTTTGTACCCGTATGTTGTGGAGCCCTGCTAATGTATTTTCTATACAAGTAGTGGGTTTTTTCAAATGCCCATTTGTAATCTGTTGAAGGTGCAGGCCCAGCACCTTTGGCTTCTCCTGATATTCTTACTTTTGTACCGCCTTGACTCCGCCTACTACTTTCCTGATTGATTGCTTTTTCTCGTCAAAATCGTCCCACTCCAAAATTTTGACTTTTCCCACGCATCGTACCTAAGGCAGAGCCTTTTTTGTAAAAGTTTAGCTTTGTATAGTAGTTTGTAAGAAGTTCTTGAGCAACCAATGTAGGGAACACTCGCTTTCAAATAAACTTAGAGCATATTAATTGCGCTCTCATGCACAACTCTCGGTTTTGAAGAAAAATATAATTATAAGTCTTTGAATCCTATTCTTGAAATGAACGATTTCAGAGTTATATAATTATACAAAAAACATTCTTCAAATAACTAAGAATTTTGTTAAGGCTTCCAGAAAAATGTGGATTTTATTGAATATTCCGATCCTCTCAAACATTTTTGGAGTAAAAAAGTTCAAAATGGATTTTCTGACAACCAATTACAATGAATATAGTATGAGTCCAATCAACAAAGAGAATTGCTCAGTGAAAGCATAATTCCCGGTTCCCTAAGCACGGATGTAACCAGTTCCTTCGCCAAAATATTTTGTGTTATTTATTTTTGTCGACTTCGCCAAAACCACAAGTTAATATTATTTTGTGCAACATACTTTTCGTTGTCATTCTATTTTTACCGAAACTTTTTGTTTGGAATATTTATTTCGAATACTAGTCAAATGTGTTGTCATATATATTTCTTTCTATATAATTAGGTGCAATTAAAAATATATTTAGGTATTTTTAAAAATCCACATGTGAATACATACCGATATTGGCTAAAAAAATCAGCTTGAAAGATTGAACTGACTACAATAAAACTAGTAACAGAAGGGCAAATCTCAGTATTTTTTTTTATTTCAAAATAACCGCATCAACCTCGGGGGTTATTAGCGGAAGTACAATCGATTACAATACTGATGAAATTGAGAAAAAAAAGAAAGATTAAAACAAT
>WOGP01007758.1:0-11577 GCA_015342065.1 Leptinotarsa undecemlineata
CCTAAACCAATTTTAACGGAGATTGACGAAAAATTGAGCGACAGCGGAAATGCACAAGTGTCATGGCTCAAATAATTGAGGATGCATAACTCTAAAATTGTAGATAATTTCGTTGGTCAATTGAAATCCACGAAATGCACACATTTTGGACACTCATCAGTAACATTTGATCCTTTCTGAAATTTGTCACTCTCCATACCACAAAAACCCGACCAATTGAGTTTGTGGCAATGCTTGGATTCTTTTACAAAAGAAGAAACTTTAGATGGCAATGAAAAACCGACGTGTTCGAAATGCAGGGAAAGGAGAAAATGCATAAAGTCCCTATCAATCCACAAGTTTCCCCATATTTTAGTAATAGATTTAAAAATATTCTCTCCAACGGAAAGTAGAGGCAAATTGAATGATGTCATCGAATTTCCTCTAAAGGGATTGGATATGGACAATAGTTATTTATTTACAAATTAATGACCATTTTATTACCATTAATCTGTTATTAGGCTGTTTAGGTAGGCTACAGTTGTTGCTACTGTTACACAAGACAAGATTTTTCGAAAGCATTCGATACCATCAATCATGAGCTGATATGCATGAAACTCAAATATTATGGTTTTGATAGTGCTGCCTTATTTCTCATATGGTCTTATTTACTTGGTCGATCTCAAAAAGATGTTACTGTGGTCATCACTCCTTACCTCTTGATATTATATCAGGAGTACCACAGGGTTCCATTTTGGGACCTTTATTGTTCATCATTTATACTACTGATATTCTCTCGACCATCAAGAAATGTAAAATACAGGCTTATGCTGATGACATACAATTATACATGCACTTTAAAATCGATGAGTATGCTGTGGCACAAAATCTCTTCAACACTGAACTTGATTTCATCAATGGGCTATCACGTGATCATGATTTGAAAGTTAATCCTAATAAAACAATTATGATGCATTTTGGATCGGAGAATTTGCAGAAAACAATTTCCATTTAAAACTAGGTCATACTATTAGTTTTTGTTAGTTAGTTATTAGTTTTTGGGGACCCCATGCAATAATTCAGTTAGGAATGTCATGATGAAACAATTCAACAGATCAGAAAGTAAAAACACCTAGAGGCTGACTTTCGACCAAAAACAAAATTCAACAGATCAGAAAGTAAAAACACGTAGAGGCTGACTTTCGACCAAAAGCAGGTCAGGTGTCAATCTTGCTGAAGTGCCCATCAGTAAGTTGAGGACCGCTCCGGAGGAGCGGGTGTGGATGAGATTGGATTTTCTGCACACATTAACCGTGTGGAGAAGATTTCAACTCGGGGCACTCAACCCGGGAGGGGCATGGGAACAAAGTGCTTTTTCACGTGATTTATCAAAATTGTTTGTTCTGAAGCATGTGATTTACCCAAAACTTTTTCTGCACTGCAAATGGAAGCTTCTGGATATGCATTAAGATATGTCAAAACGGAAACAGGTTTTTCCTCATTTAAAGTAACAGGTTTTGGTAATGTTGAAGGTGCTAATTAAGGAAATTATTTTGTAATCTTACAAACTTCCTCTCGTTTATTGGTGTTAATTCAGGATATATTTGGTTAAATTTTCTGCAAGTTCTGACAATGATTTGATCACTTTGTTCATGTGTAATAAATAATTTCATAAGAACTTCGTTTGAATACTCAATATTTGCATTCGTTTTTGGCGATTTTTTGAGTCACTGCCAAAATTATTTATTAATTTCTTATAGAAGTAACCAAACTGACATAAGCTTGATATTTCTACGGTTACCTAAAACCAAATTCTTAAAAAAATGTTTCCAGAAGAAGTGACTTCATCAATAAAACTTATGATTTAGGTATAGAGACATGATATATAAATCTTGGAGCATTTTTCGTCATCTCTCAATTTATCGAGTAATATATAGGGGGTTTCAGTTGAAAAAATTAACTTTTGACCACTTTTATGCATAATGGAAATAATAGTAATTTTAGCACGCCCTGTATGATATTAACAGAATATTAACTTTTTATGAATTGAGAGTACTGATGTACTGAAGTTCAATTAGGGCTATGTTTTGTGCTATATTTAGCACAAATTATTTTTTATCTAAAAAACCGATAGAAATAGGTGTAGGACATTATTAACAAAAAATAATTATAATGAAAGAGCAATTCCAAAAATGTGTCAATATATGGGGTTTCTATTGAAAAAATAAAGTTTCTAGGACTTTTTGATGCAAGTGGCAAGTCCTCAATGCTGAAAATATTTTAGATCGATAGAACAGGTAAACAAATGTAAGATGTGAAATTCAATTTTCAGAAAACTCTTGCGTTGCGTTTTCCAGAAACGTCTAGCCTACCACCGACCCTGAGTCACGGTGTATATGGAGGAAAGTCTTCTAATATGAGGTAGTTTTTTTCAAAACACCATAATAAAAAAACGGAGGTAGTTTTAAGAATCACTTCCATATTTCATGTTTCTTTGGATATACAATCAAGCATTTAATAAAAAGAAACATGTTTTTAAAAAAAGTAGATGAAAATATGCAGAATTTTTAAAAAAGTGCACTTCCCCATATTAGAGGCATGTGATATCCTATTATGGGGTACACTATGTTTGCAATATGGGGTACCTAATTTGATATGTAAAATTTGAAAATAAGTAAGATTATTTTGTTTTTTTTTTGAGAAATATTTATTTATGGAAATGCAAAAAGTATATCCAATGAAAATTTTCGTCCCTTATGAACATAAAAATATTCTCATCTAGAAAAAACATACAAGAAATTATTTAGAAATGCAAAAGTCACAAATATACGGATTTCTTCCACAATTAGCACATTCAAAATGAGCCCATTTGAAGCAGCTTTGACACATTACTCACTCTTCGCCTCTGTTATCTTCGGAGTACGGATTTTCGCAAAAAATACAAATAGCATCTTCTTAAAAGTGTTCTACCTGTTGGTCATCTGATCTTGGTACTCGGGTTCAGGGATCGAATCTGAAGAAGAACTACAGTTTCTTTCTGTTTCTTTTTCTTTTGGGTATGTTTAATTTTTTTCTGCTGACTTGGTTTTGAATCCTCAATCTTTCTTTTGACGCTCGAATTTGAAGGTAAATTTCTTTTTTCTATGCTGTCCCCTAATTCCTCTTTGCATGGACTGCTAGTTACAATGGCAGCTTTTCCACATTTTGTACTTTTTTTAATGACAATTTTTGAAGCAATTGTAACAGGCATCAAGATTGCAGGGGTAATCTGTTTCTCAGGGGTAACCTGCCTCTCAGCGGTTTTCTGTCTTGGAGGGGTAACTTGTCTTTCAGGGATTTTTTCTTTTGGCTCGTTGTTATCTAATTGTTCTTTCTTTACTGTGTCTTCCTTTACTTTTTCTTCATCCATTGTTTCTTTTTCTACTCTTTATTCATCCATTGTTTCTGTTTCTACTCTTTCTTCATTAATTGCTCCTTGCATTTCTGCCACAAAATCGTATTCTTTGAACGCGTTTCTATCAGGAGGAAACATTCCAGTTTTTCTAAACCCATTTATAGCTGTATCCATGGTGGCCGCTCTTATATAGGCTTTCCCAAAAAAGTCCCCCACCTGATCTGTTCAAAAAAACAGGCCTGTTGTATCAGGCCTGATAGCCTGATACAACACGTCCTGGGTTAAGCTTGAGCCAGTTTGTGATCTCTTGCGGGTAAAAGGTTTTCAATGGTGACATAAAAGCTACGTCCAAAGGTTGCATCCGATGAGTTGAATGGGGTGGAAGGCATATTATGTTAACATAGTTTTCTCGCGCCACAGTTATGACTTCCAAATTTTTCGTATGAGAGTAATGACCATCCAGGATAAACACCATTGAATCGTCAACGCTGGACTTAGTTATATTAATAAAATGGCGAAGCCTTTGTACTAATATATCTTGTTGGATCCAACCAGATACATGTGACACGCATATTGTGACCCGAGTGGGGTGCCATTCATAAAAAAGGGGTGGTATATATTGGCCTGTTGCACTGAAACACATACCTGTGGTCAACAAAGATCCGCGCTCGGTTGATGTAATTGCACCAATTTGTTTTTTTCCTTTTCTTCCCACAACTTTAATATGCTTGTGTTGGACTACGGTTAGGCCAGTTCCATCAGAGTTGAAGATCCTGGCTTGATTTTGATTTATTTTTTCAAGAAGTGGATCATACAAATAAAAAATGCTGCAACATTTTCTCTGGTAAATGATTTATTGCGCGCATATGATATTCTTTGGGGCATTCTCAATGACAATTCTTTGTGCCTTGCAATAAATCCAGAAACTCATTTCTTTCCAGCACTTTCTTTTGCTAAGCTGAATGGATTTTTTATATTATTAGCCTTGCATAAGCTGTATGCCAATCTGCACACGTCTTTTCGAGTTATTCCAAGAAAAAAAAATTCCATTGCTGAGCAGTGATTTGCGATCATTGACTCTATTTCTTTTGGAAAGACTATATTTCGTCCTAACGAAGAATTCACAATGTCTTCAGGCGGTCCCTTCATCTTTACGTACCTTTCTAAGGTCGTTTGAGGTATACCGTGGGTCTGCGCATTCTTCTTGTAGCCAATTTCGCCTTGCGGAACGGCTAAAATTGCCGAAATAATTTGTTCCTTTTTCCAAACTTTTCGTTTTTTTGGCATCTGAAAAAAAATACTTTAGTTTTATACGGAAAAGTACACCGTCTCCTAATATTACGAGCAAATTAGATTTTTGAAAGGGGAGTGTTTGTAAAAAAACTGTGACGTTTTCTTAAAAAACCAAAACCATTTCCATAAACTACGCCAAAGTCTGTACTGAACGATATTATTAAGTTTTTAAAAACTTACTTTTGAGTTTCCCTAAATATTTAAAATGCAACAGTCACCAGAAATGTTTATTCATACACAAAATTACCATAACCTAAATCATCGAAACGCAACACGAGTTTCTTCCAAAACGTGAAAGGGCGCTTTCTAGGAAGGCGGTGGTTAGTTTTCAATGTTCACAATAGGTGTCGGGACAAGTACTTGCTTAAAATTGAATACCCCATATTAGGCGACTTTCCTCTACCTTTGTAGGTATAAACCCTTTGACCTGTGATGAATGTTTACAACATAATATGGTTGGGTCAACATTCATATATTTCGGGATCTATTTTGTAGAAATGTGTCTCATGGCCAAATCGACGTAAAGTGCAATGATGGACGCGTTCATCTCCATCATTTTGCATGTTTCATCTTTTCTATATTCTGATCCACGTTTGCTGTATGAATTTGTAAAACTACTAACATGTTAAATCCAGTGTCACCAACAAACAAAGTGAACATCCTGTGACGCAAAATATTTTTTCCGCTCATGGAAGTGTCCTTTTTGCAGCCCTGATATCGAATAAATATGTATGTTGCATAATGTTCCTCATCAATTCATTCATGGTTGCTGTGCGGTGTATGATCAATATAAATATTTGATTATTTCAAAGATGAGCGTGAACAAAGTTGTTATCTTGAATAATCTGCAATATTTGTTTTTGAAGGCTCCACAAACAATGTTTACGAACAAATGATGACTCAAACTTCTATATAAAGTTTCGTTTTCCCAACACAAAACGTCATGTATAAACTATAGTCGACAATTGTTATTTTTGAATTTCATTAGTTCGGACATATTCTCTAATATGATTTGAAATCTCTGAAAGAACAAATAACATTGAAAATTAAAATGAATAACAATTATATTAGGCGAAAAAAACCTAAAATGAAAATAGAATAAACATTAATCGAAAATTGAACAATTGAAATGAACTAAAAATAAAACCTAAGTCATTGTTTCGAAAAGATGATAAATTCAGTGACTCAAGTAATGGATTGACAAGTAGTCACTTCATTTTTTTCAAAATTTGCAGGTACTTTTTTTCAGCCTACCACTGACTTGAGTGAGGATTTAAATAATATTGAATTTCTTGATCAATTCCGTCAGTCAATTTTTATTTTTTGACTAATTAAATAGTATTTTATTACAATATTTTCAAAAAACAATGCATGTGATTCATTATCAACCGCTACGTCAGGCGTATTCAATGTTAACACTACGAGTAATAATTTCCAAAAATAGTCACTTCTGAGCTAATTCATTGTTCTTCTGAGAGTATAGATTGTTCAACACTGGATTTATGTTTATGTTAAATCATAAAGTCATTTTTTATAAATCTGATTGTGCTTTTTCAGGTGGTTTCAAATGGTTCAATAGGAGAAAGTATCAAAATAAAAAGTTTCATTCATAATTAAATGTCTAACCGAACGAGATAATTCTCATGTATCAGCAATTGTAGAAAATAATTCCTGACTAAGAAATAAGATTTTGCTCATTTGTGGAAAAAAAAACATAAACATAATAAAAACGAAAATGCAGGTATATAATATTTTTACCTGAAAGAACAATTGAAAGACCACTTGAAAGAAATAACCATTTCTAGAGACATAATTTTCAACTGAACTCTTTTAAGAAAATGGCTGGAATCAAGAAAAAGGTTAGAATGAGAATAATTTGCCTTATTAATCTTGAAATTGGACTTGAAAATCCGCAATTGTTTGTGATTGATATCGCCGAGAGGTTGGTCAGCAAATGTTAAGGATAATTCTGATTTTTTTTCAAGTGAGGTTATATAATAAATAGATCTGACCGCTATAACCATAATGTCCAATATCCAGAATTCAGGAAAAATATTTATTGAAAAATAAGTATCTTATCATTTCATTGAAAAAATTTTCGAAAGATTTGTAATATTCAACGATGAGCCCGAATAGTGAGTAAAGTTTGGATCGCCCTATATGTCGAGAAAACAAGAGAATCGGACTCAGTCCATAAATTTCCAGAAGCGTTGTTGATGAAATCGTAAATATTAAATATTTCAGTTGTTCGAGAGTTGCTTCTCGAGAAATCGCCATAAAGAGAGAATCCGGCGCTTTATGGCCATCCTAAAGATGTGGCTGATGTCTACGTTAAGGTTTTACCTACTTCCAGACAGGAGCCCCTTTTACTTTTATTGAATATTTTTATTATTAAGTGGAGAAGATTCCAGTTACATTTTTCATCAGATATTGCTTTTTATTCTCCACACCTGTCATCTGTATAAGATGGTGAATGGTTTTATATTCATTAATATATTTTTCTGTCATCCATATCGAAAAGAATTGACGACAATGATAATAATAATAGCAGCAGTGAAGAACTCTCTCCGCGGCAAGTATCAGTACAAACTTCGACAGATCTGGTCATGTCGGGAAGAATAAAATTGCTGCAACAAATATGCTTGCCGTTCCAATCTTACTCTACTCGTTTGGAGTAGTGAAGTGGACTCGGTAGAAGCTGTATCAACTCGACGTAAAGTTCCGAACAATGATGCATCTCTATAGAAGTTTGCATCTCAAATCGTCCGTTCCACGGTTGTACTTCGCCTAACAACAGGGAGGCCGGGACTTTTTTAAGTTTGGAGTGTCTACATGACAGAATGGTACTGAATGTAGCCTGGAAAGTCGTCAGGAGTTCGGATCCCCTTCTCAGGAATTGGATTATTTTTCTTTAGGACAGCTGCCCGAGCAGCTGATGAACTCTGTTTAGTTTTCAACATTGAACGATGTGATCACAACTCTGTCACCGAGTTGGAACCCGTTCAGCAAAAAGCTCATATCAAAGCCTCACTTCTGCGGAAACACAATGATAAACCAATGCATGGGGTCTTCTTCAATCACATTGAAGACCTTGGCTTATCAAAGCACACGACTTTAGCTTTCCCAGATTAAGTGGGCTGAAGTCGGAAACTGAGGGGTTATTCAAGGCTTGCCAGGATGGTGTCTTCTTGGTCTACCGCAGTCGCGTGATGGATAAAGAGGTTCCTGACACAAGGTGTCAGGAGACACCTAATGCACTTGCTATCAGCATGTCCAGAATATGCCCTCTCAGCCAATATCTATCGACATAAAGCGGCCCTAAGAGTGTCATATTACCATATAGACAACTCTTACGGTATTGACGAGACACAGACGATATTTGTCGGGGAGTTTGAGCTCCTGGCGAGGCGAATATCGTCCGAAAAGAGGAGGAAAAACGGATGTGATATCGAGATTTTCTCTTCGAATCCCACATACTCTATCCAGCTCAATATGTCAAGATAATTGTTTTGATTATTGAAGTCCTTGGTGGAATGGTGCCCTCTCAAGATCATACCGACTTGCTGCACTTAGGCAGAAATCTTAGCCGGACAAATGCAGAAGGTTGTCATTCTTGACTCACTGTGCTTGGTTACGGCACATTATTCTCGGACCCAATGATCACTTACCCCATGGTGTGGGAAGTGGTCATTGTATGATAATGCTAGCGCGCCCTTCCAAATGTATCGGGGCTTCGGGGATAGAGACCGACCAGCGCAAACTTAGAGAAAAACAATGCCTTTATTTAGTTTAGCTTGAGCTGAATGGAACTAGTCGATACTTAGGATGATGCTGAGAGTTCGAAGTATAACTTTCAGTGTAACATACCACTTATAATGTGTGCCGCAGTGGCAGACAAAACGAACCAACGAAGTTTCAGCAATGGACGTTGCTGATGAAACGTTTAGTACTAACCCAGATGTTCTCCTTAATCGTGTCACCGGCCCAAAATATCAAGTTCCGAAAATTGAGTATAATTACTTTTCAAAAATATTCGTTGCGAGTACTTGTCATGGGCTACAGGGTGTTTCAAATTCGGTCCTCACCATTGGGATCTTGGAAACTATGAGAGATACGAATTTTGTTAAATTGTGGCAAAGTTGCGCAATCACCTAACTAACAATAAGTCGTTGAAAAACTTTAGAAATTTCCAGTATATCCGGAGATATCCAAAAATAAAGGAATTTCAGAAAATGGTTGGCTTTATTTTTCGAAAGATTCGAAAATAAATTGCATTTCCATTATGCCACTTTCTCTCTGCTACATAGTGGTGTTTTCAGATTTGCTATCCGACGTTTCGTCTTCCGGCCACCACCCTCAACTTTATTTTTTCTTGTGGGTGCTAAAATGGAATTTTTTCCGTTTTGAATAGAACCAGATTTTACCTTTTTAATAAGTTATCATTCTTTTTCGAAAAATTGGAGATATTGAAAAAAATTCATTCTTATCAAAGTATGCTTTGACTTTTATGTTTCTAAATTTGACTTCAATTTGTTACACTCAACTTTGTTATTGTACACGTCATTGAATTTTTGAGAAAAAATGGCTTCCACGAATGAAGATACGATACAAATCGAGGAAAAAATACGAATCCTTCAAAAAATGAAGTCAGAAAAAAATAAAAATAATTTTTCGAAATTTCTGTTTTTCCGGATATCTCCGGAAACCTATACTCGGAATTTCAGAACTTTTTCAACGGCATATTGTTAGTCAGATGCGCAACTTTCCCCCAATTAAAATATCTTCGTATCCCTCGTAGTTTCCGAGATCCCAATGGTGAGGATCGAATTTGAAACACCCTGTATAGTACAATTCCATATTAGTAGGTAGGTGCTAAATTCTCAAAAATTTTGGAGTTATAAGGCATTTGATAACTGTTATGGTGCAAGTACTATATACTCAATATAAGCAGAAAATATGTACCTAATAAACTTATGGCATAGTAACAAAGAGTTTCAGTTTTAGAGTTTCAATATTTTGTGAAACTAAAACAATTTGTTATTGAAAAACTGACTAGAAAAAATGAAAGAAGAAGAAACACATTCCTCATGTAAATAAGAGAAGTTGGGAAAAGGAAAGGACTTGTGATGCACTGTTTGGAACCTTTGGTGCAGTTTTTTTCCTAACATCAAACTTTATCTTCCTCTTGAAGATGATCACTTGGTGATCAAAACACGTGTCGAGGTGTTAAAGTAACAGTTTGGTGTTGGAAAAAACTCCAATAATATTTAAAAGGAAAGGAGGAAATAATATTTCATAAATGGAAGGGCATACTTACACCACAGACACTAAAAAAAACTAATGGAACATTAGGTCGTCGTTATTCATTATAAAACAATAACGTCCTTTATAATTTGACCCTCAGAGATATTAAAATCGGAAATAAAATAGAGCGATAAACTTCGTCCCAAAATGTTAATACTGTTGTTAAAGTCATACGATACGTGAATACAATTTATAGCCCTGCTGCCATGCAAACATAAAACAAACCTTAAAATCTTTCTCATATAACTTTATCTTTTATGAAACTTTTAGTACCTACGGGCAAATGAAGAATTAATGTTACCTTTACAAATACCTCGAAACTTAAAAAATCAAACGACCTGAAGAATCGCTCAAGTTGACAAAATGTCATGGTGCGATTTATACATATTCAACAGATATTGAGAAATCTGTATTGTTTTTTGATTTCCATTTGAAAAATCAAAGAAGCGGCTACTTTATAGTAGAAGCGACAACGCCGCTTCGTCTAAAATATTTTAGGCGTGTAGGTCATATTGACTTATGCATACTGTGGAATTTTCGTGTTGATTCGTTGAATAGTTTGCCAGAAACGGATAATTAAAGCTCATCATGAAAAGCCCTGTGTACAGGTAAGATATTTAGAATGCTCTATTCGCCAATACCATAGCGTTTGTGTAGGCCCATTAAAGGGTTTTGCTCAAGAACGGATTCCTATTGGCGTATATATATAGGTGTATGTTGGTATATAGTTGAATTCCTTGCTCCTAACTCAGTTCTCGGTACGTTTATGATTACACATTACAAAATTACCCGATATTATATCCTGGCTATAGCTGTGAAAAACACGTTGGAAGTGGAATATAAAGAAGGATTTTTTAGACCAAAACGATGCTGTGAAAAATATTATCTGAATTGTCAAGCCATAGTACAAAAAAGGTGATCGTGCCATTGCTTGAATAAGTTTTATATTATGTAAAAGGTAAGATTATCAGTAAAAGTATTATAGTTTAAAAATAGTCTGAAAATATACGTGTGCAACTGACGTAGACTTAATAGAAATATCTGTACTCATGCAAAAAAAAATTTAACAAGTTTTGTCTTATTATTACTGGACCGCCGCACTAATATTGAAAAACATATATCAAAAAAGACAAAAATATACATTTTTAGATGTTTTCAATAAATTTTATCAAATTGTTGATGAACAATCTTACTGAATTAACCTCTTGATGAATTTCAACAATTTTATAATCGTTTAAATGTGTCATGAATTCTTCAAATAATAATGGGAATAAATGAAATAATTTTTTTAGTTTCGATATTTGTTCAAGAATACGAACATATTCACAAGTTTTTGCCTTCCTTAAATATTTTCAAAACCACCAAGCAAGCATAGCCAAAGTTTTTTAAAAAAAATTGAGAAACATGAATCCATTCCCTAACAATTCAGTCAATAGAATAGTCGAGGTTTGATATATATATAAAAGAGGTATTTATCAGACATAGCACTCAAGGAAGTGGCAAACCATAGACACGTGTTTCGGGCTTTTGGCCCATCATCAGTATGGTGCAGCCAAGTGTAAGGATGGGCAACACTTGGTTACCAAAAGATAGAAATACAAATGCAC
>WOGP01007759.1:0-11577 GCA_015342065.1 Leptinotarsa undecemlineata
AAGGTACCCTAATATGTGATTGTAAGGTTAAAATCATTGCCTTCTAATTTTTTGAGCAGGTTTTTTAAATTTTGAATAATTCATGCAATAGAGGGTTGTCATATTCCGACAATGTACTATTAACATCAGTTTGTGTGACCAATAGCTATCTTCTGGGGCGGGTACAATTTGGTTTCAAATGCGATTCAAAATCTTATCTTAGTTGGCGCGTACATGCATTTTAGATTAGTGAATCTGAAAACATATGCTTTTATGTACTAGGTTCTGTCTTCTGATAACTAGCCAGATTCTATTGATAACACATTCCCAACACCAGAACAAAATACGGTCTCTCGACGCGCGTTTTAAGAACCATGTTAACGTCTTCATTATGGAAATCATAATGATTTTCTTAGGACGCTTACTTGGTTAGCGAAACGAGCGTAAAGAGACCATATTTTGTTCTGGTGTTGGGAAAGTGTTTTCAATAGATTAATTATACGCCAGTTCCATTACGAACTATCAAGCTATTCAGATACCACAGCCGAAAGAAAAGGATCCATGATAGGTACAACCTACTACCGCTAATGAGATCCATGGCAGATTGAGACTGCGTTTTGTGTGTGCTATTAGGTCATAAATGCAACGCTTTATCCTAATCTTAATTTTGATGTTGTTCCTTTTCCTATTTTCCAAAAATTATATGAAATGTACTCTGATTTACAAAAGTAGCGCATACATTCAGTGGTTGACAAATATTTAAGAAAAAAGCTCCAACTCCTTGATGTTTGATAATGAAAAAAAAAAGAGTTTTGGTTTTCTACTTCTTCATCTTAATACAGAAAATGTAGGAAGGAAGCAATCAATTTCGAAATATTACCTCGATAAAAGGATGTGTAGATCATGCAAAGAAGGAACTTTCAAACACAAATTGGAAGAAAAAAAAGCTCTCTGAAAACAGCTATTTTCATATAAACATTGAATTATACAAAAAATAATTGTTTCTATTCAGTTTGTACTTTAAAAATTTGCTATGGAATTGAATCAGATATAATTCACTGAATTGCTACACAATATAGTAAAAGAAAGTGGTAAAATTTCACTTACATGGAACACTGTCATCCTCAATGAAAGTAGAAAGCCAAAACCTTTTTTTCTGCTTTAGTAAGACTCATTTCTGTTTTTCATTGATACGTGAAAAATCAAACTCAAATATAGACACCCTCACCTGAATATTTTTGGTAAAGTACTCACTCCATGGACTGATAGACATTTTTTGCTGTATTTTTTCAAATCTCTTACCCTAGTAACAACTGAATGGCTTCATGTACAATGGTAATTAGAGGCGAATAAACAAACATAAACTTGTGATGTACTGTTTGGAACTTTTGGTGGAGTAATGAATATTACTGGAGATTTTTCCCAACACCAAAAAAAGGAAGATTTATCTTGTTCTTGAAGATGAGCACTTGGTGATCGAAACACGTATCAAGGTGTTAAAAATAACTATTTGGTGTTGGGAAAAAACTCCAGTAATAAACATAAACTTGCATAGTATCACTCAACAATATGTGGGATATTTCAAAAAATCACTATTACAATTACAGTGGAAATTAAAAACAATTTTCACTGTTTTAATACCGATGTATGGTACTGAAAATATTTCTCAAGATAAGAAGTATTGAATATAAATGAGTTGCATCTCTGTAAAGTTTGTTGACTTCTGACATCATCAGAAAGATGTTAGAAGGATGTTTAAAACTACAAGTACCTATTTAATTTTTTTATATCGTCAATGCCAATGACTTCTTAAAAGTGCTTTACGTTCCGTCTTTTTTTGGCACATTTCATTATTAACCTAGTTATTACTGTTAAACCCCTATTAGAGGTTACTGTGGTACTTTTCAATTAACACCTTCCGCTCTAAAATGGTTTAGGTGAAGGTGATAAATAGATAATTCAATGTAATTACTATTAGATTGCAAGTGATCATTGTTACTATCAACAACTAACAACCTGATATCTAATTTTTATTGTTTGCTATTTTTTAAAGCAGAAAACATTATATTCGTGCTGGTTTGTTGATGTTCATCCATATGAAATAACAAAAAAGTTTATCAATTTGAATTGAAAATATATTTTTCAAACGCTGTCTGTTTGCTTGTGATATTTGGACTAAGAATAATTAGAGCAAATACTAAAGGAGCTCTAGTTTGAGCTTTTTAAGCAATGCTAGACCCAATTCAACAATGTGATGGTGACATTTTGCTATATAATTTGAATATTATGAGTTAATTTACAGCTTCAGTGGTATATGAAGTTTTATGGAAGATTTTTCTTCCCCATTCTTCATATGTTTTTGTTTCACTTTTATCGATGAATGTATCATAAGGGTGACGGTTGAAATTGTTATCTGGGTTATAATGTGCGTGTGTTTGAACCGCGTTAGTTGATGAAGATAAAGTGTTGATTGTATAATCAAAAAGGAGTGTAATTCGCATGCTACAAAAAGAATACACTTGAATAATTATAATCGCATTGCTAAATACTCGAAAATAGTTCAACTGATGACGGTTTAAGTGATACGGCATAAAAATATTTGTTATGTAAATGTTACTATACTTAATGAAAATATTGCGATTTTCATGATTGATTTCTTTTTGCAGGTGAGTTGATCGTTTTCTGAGGCTACAAGTGGCAGACGTCAACAAAGGTAGTATAAAGGTAAACTTAGAGTAGAATGCATGTATAATTCTATATGTTTACTGAACTCTCAGTACACCATATTTTCAATCAGCTTATGATGTTGATAACTGAATGGCTATTCATTTATTTGATAAATAATTCGGAAGAAGTTATAATCAAATGAATGACAAATGACAGAAACATGTTTTGTGTTAATTTATAGTTATCTAATTTCATGTATGAACATTTTTAAAAAAAATTATTATTTATTCTCAGTGAACAGAAAGATTTTAGTTTTAAATTTTTGTAACTGTAACTAATGGTTGATTTTCGAAGACAGACAGATTGTTTATCTATAACGAAGTGATAATATGAAATTCTACGAGTGCTCAATTAATTATTTAAAAATACACCTAATTTGTTTCATAAATTTACTTTTGGTTACCTTTGTTGACATTTCGTATTGGTGGCACCAAAATTTTGCTATTTTGCAACATTCCGAAAGTCAAAATAATGACTCGTATTGTATTCTGAGGAATAATTGAAATTAGGAAATCAGTTGAACTGAAAATGTCTCTATTTGTTTCTTTTTTAGTTAAACACTCTGTTTTGTGGTACTAGAATGTCACTTTCTTGATTTACACCTTCGATCTCAGATCGAATTACTGTTCAATAGTAATCGATAGTACCAAGTACCAGCATACAGAGGACCGATTCAATGTAACCAATATACAGCACGTTGTGTCACGTTGCACTATATCAATATATGTATACATATTATAAAAGTTAAAGTACATGTGAATCTGCTAAAACGAATCACGGTACGATTAAGGGAGTAATAGCTATATTCCTCACCCATGAAGAACGTTAAAATTTTCACCTGTAGGGTGTGCTTTCGAAGGTATAAGGACTAGAAGTTTTGCAATCTAGAAATTTTTAGAACAGTCCAGAATATTGGAGACAATTGGGAACAGAACAGAATATTGGAAACAGCCCAGATCATTGTGAGACTCTATCCCTGAGGAAGATTCCCGTATTCACCCGAAGGGCGTGCTAAAGACATATAGGCTAGAAATTTCGCCCTCTAGAAATATCTAGATCAGCCCGGAACATTCTGCAATGTCTGGGAATAGTCTGGAACGATTGAGAAAAAAACTCTGAATACTCCGGATCATTGTAGAGCAATCCAGATCACTTTCGAATGTTCTGGATGGTTGTAGATCATTCGAAGCCTTCTTTTATCCATTGGTGTGGATATATAAAGCAAAATCCGTCTGCTCAATCTTCTTCTTCTACGAAGTAAGAATCAGATCGCAGATGTGCGAATGTTTCAAGAATACAATTTTCTGAGGAACCGTTCGCCGTGACATCACATGCGCAAACGTTGGAAACGACGAGTGATTCGAGCGGGCCTGTCTCTAGATACTTCTGATACATGTAAATAATGAATTTTTTACAAGCTGACACCATCAACAACTGACAAGTACTGTCATAGCTGGTTCTCCATTGTATTAGTCCTGAATATTAATCACCAGTTCCCAATTTGAATTTATAAATGAATTGAAAATAAAAAAAAGATCTTGAAATATCATGAGTTGATGAATTTTGTCATTGGCTTAAGACTCCTAAATGTTTCCTAGAAGCCAGTCATATTGGTGATATAATTGAATTATGTTCACTATTCAAAAATCTTAATTGCGCAACAATTGTTATAGACTGTTTCCACATTTAATGGATTATGTCACGCAAGTCATTAAATATTATAGGAGTTTCATTCTATTTTCAGTAATTTTTGTCATGCTAACGACTGTGATTTCTGTATGATGGTGACTGTTTTCATTTAAACTGCCTTCTTTCAAATTCAAGTTCAAATCAAAAGGTTTGATAAATGATCAAATTTGTTATATATGAAGATGTATTGGATATATATTAGCCTACTGTAGAAAAAAGTTCAAAATCGAAGTGTTTCATTATTTGACATATACTCGTCTCTTGATTAGACACACTTGAAACGTCAAATTGCAACTCCTCTACATAAAAAAAGATATCTTGCTCTTCAAACCAGTCCTTCAACTCTTTTATGGATGAAAACTTACAACCTTTTAGACTTTTCTCAATTGAAAAAAAGCATATTATACATTAATTGTTTCAAGGGCAACACGCAATTTGTTTACAGGAGCATTGTTCTGTAAAAACATATCTTCGGACAACTTTGCGGGTCTTCTCTTTATAATCTATCAGTACTTTCCCAATGCTTTTCAGAGATGACCGAGAAATATCTGGAGGTGTGATTCTTTTCCCTTAGTATTTGAAGCATTCTTTGTCGAATCGGAATTGATTTTTTTACCAAATGAGAGGTTTAAACGTTGTTCTAGGGACGTGCTGAAATTATTTGTTCGCTCACCCAAAAAATTACCCCAAAATAAATAGATTCTTGATTTTTTTTTATTTTAATTTTCATACAGTTCGTACACGGAATTAAGGGCCCTCTAAAAGCATATCCGTGTCTGAAATCAATATAGTTTGCTCTTTCTTAGCCGTATAAACATTCTAAATAGCCAAGTACAGATTGAATGCGATGCATCATCTACCCTTATATATGATTCTTGTTATTCAGATATTTGAGGACCATTTTCCAGAATTTTCTTACTTAAAACTGAATCGTCGTGAACTATATAATGAGTATATTCATGTGAAATATTTATTGACTTAGATGTTCGTTTAATACTAATTATGTTTATCGGTCTACATTGGAGCCACGAAAAGTAATATAGGTACCCGTCTTTCTGGACACAAGAGAAATTGTCACCTCGGATAAACCGACCAATCGGCTTTAACCGAACATGATCTCAAAGAAGGCACTCACATTATCTAATATTCGATGAAACTCAAAATAACTATCAAAGAATATATATGAGAGTCAATAGAAATTCACAAACACAAGGATAATTTCAATAAAAAAGAAGAGACAATGAACACTAATAAAATCTGGCTACCTGTCCTAATTTGTACACCAACAAAGTCAGGTGATCCAATTAAGAGAAACGGAGCAACACCAAACTATAATAATATAATACCGAAAACAAATTCCAGCATTTTAGTTTTTGCGTTGGAAAGAACTCGAGGATTTCGACCGTAACCTCATCACCTTTGATATTGTCTACCGCAGTAGTAGACAAAATGTCAGGCAATAACCTGCAGATCACGGCCAAAAAAATCGAAAAATAGCTTTGACACTAATTCGACTGTTTGATAAAATCGGACTAGGCTGAATTGATGTTAATCCATCCTCGCATCTCTAATAAATGAATACTTTTGCCTTTTATTTCCTTTTTTCATCGTTCATTTGCGATCGATTTGCATCAGTTACAAGTTGTAGTTTGAACACCTATCAGAATTTCTTGGATGATTCACTTTCAACTTGTGTTTTATGGGCTATTGCTCTTGCAGTATATCTTGATCTATTTTTCATAACCATTCGAATTCCTCGTTTAATTTATTACTTACTAAATTCAACAAA
Source organism: Leptinotarsa undecemlineata (assembly GCA_015342065.1). Lineage (NCBI taxonomy): Eukaryota > Metazoa > Arthropoda > Insecta > Coleoptera > Chrysomelidae > Leptinotarsa > Leptinotarsa undecemlineata. The sequence continues at coordinate 6,185 of WOGP01007759.1, forward strand.
GTCGAAAACGCTATTAACTCGTCTCAAATATTAGTTCTTTGGTTCGAATCATAACATTTCAAATATATTCCTTGATTACCTGGCCAGGTGTTTGTTTCAACGTGCTAGGCTTGTAAAATTCTCGACGTGGTCGATGCAATTTCGATATTCGCCGATCTGTAGGTTCTGTTTTCCAAAGTTGAAATGACAATTCCACCAAAAATTAATAAAACATTTGTGAATAACCGTGATTCTAAGAACAGTTCAAACGATTATATTAATAACATCAGCATTCATATACGAAGAAATACTGAACAGTTCATTTACCTTTAGAAAGTCGAATTAGGAATCATCAATACCTATACTACACAGGGTTACCAGAGATCAGATCACTTTTTAATGTTGTTTATAAACTGCATAAAATGAACAAAGCATCTTAGATGTGGAACTCAGTGTGCACAGTAAAAATAAAAATCTCAAAGTGAAGAACATTATCTCGATTTAAAAAAATCCACCAAATGTATGCACCAAGATTGTACATACATTTCAATAGAAATCATTATATTAGCTCGAGAGAAGTAAGTATGGATCCTTTGGTCTCGGCAAAATTAATCTCGGGGTTTTGGGTTTTGAAAGAATGATATGTTTACTTATGATATGAAACATTATTTTAATATTTCCATAGGAGAAAATAGTTGCTTTCCTTTGAAGAGAAGCATTTTTCATTCAAACGCTTCTATTTGTGCATGGGATTTCTTGGATCTGCTTATAAGTAATGTTAAAGACAAACCTGGAAATCTTGCTTACAAGATGATATAAGAGTTCTCTTTGTAGAACAACTCTTTAAACTATTTTTGTGTAAACAAACAGTGGTAGTCACAAAAACAATCCATAGGTATATTTCCCGTCAGCGTAGATAGAGAAAAAAATTAAGATTGACTTGCTTTTGTTTCTTCAGGTCAAAAATCCACTCACATGAGAAGTTGCTCAAAAGTTTTCTATAATTGTTCTATTTGGTTCCTAGCGATTAGTTATTTTTTGTTTTCTCAGTTTGTTTGGTTGAAAACTAACAGGGGTGTTCTAAGAAGTTTATTTCTGGATGTTATTTGTTAAGTCTATCTCAAACTAGTTGATAGTTGCTGAATATTAAATACGCCAAACGAACCGCAAAGATAATTCTTGAAAGTCACGAAGAGTTTGTGTGGTCGACCTTCAGATTTGAATTTCTTCGCTGAAAAATAAATCACTTGTTAATTGAATTTTATTACAAGGTTAACTAAATAATGTCGTTTTTTTAGTTCTAGCATATTTCAATGCGAAGGAAAATATTTCCGATTTGATTTCCTTGTAACTGCAATACACTCATTAAAAAAATCAAAAAGTAAAGTTATTGCAAGAAGCACGTTAGAGAACAAAGTAATATTTATTTATTATTCTACATAAATGATGTCGCCTTCAAAATAGTCCCAATTTCGTATTGTGCCAGCACTTCTTCCTATCCCCAGAAAACTTCCTAAATTCGATCTTTGAGTACTTTTGAAACGACGCGATGACTCTTTAAGGTTATATTAATTTTTGGAAATAGGAAAAGTCACACGGAGCCATGTCTGGTGAACATAGAGGCTGAAGCATACTCATTTATGTGAGCATAAATTTCATGAATGCATTTGTCTTGGTCTTGGTGAACCAGAATGCCTCCACTCGGACGATTGAGCATTAGTTTCGACGTCATATCCGTAAACCCATGTTTCGTCACCTGTTGATCATTTGTCGTTGTTTTTCTTCCAAATTCAACAATTTTGGAAAAAATTTTGCTTACACGCCTTTCATACGCGAAACATTATAAAGCATTTCATGGCATGAGCCAACGATATGCCACTATCATCAGCGACTTCTCTGATTGTGATTTGGCGATCGTTCATAAACATTTATTTATCTATTTATACCGCTAGTATCGTTAACTTTTGTTTTACTCATGGCGGACTCATGTAGTCCTTTGTGATTTTGTGACACTTTTTTAGAAAGGTTTGATACAAATTCTTTGATCCATTTGTTTCAACAAATCGACGTCTAATATTAGCGGCTGCCACAGACAACGTTAACAATGAATACAGCTTCAGGGGTATGTATACCAACATAATACAAAAAAAGAAAATCGGACTCTCCAAATCCGTGACATTTAAAAATTGCCGTTTCTTTCTGATTCATACAGCTTCATACGAAGCATCAATTCGTATGATGCTTTATGTTTCGAAAAAATTTATTATAAAATAGTAGCATTATGCAATTTTTAATTTCGGTCTTATGTCAATTTGTTAAGAAATGTTCTACTTTATATTTACTCTCCATCGAGTAAATATACTTCAGTCTGATTCCTGCATTATTTATAATTATCGGGGATGTGTGATTTCAATAATAAGAAAAATATAGTCACCAGCTCTTAACAAGCATTGACGAATTTCGAAGTAGTGAGATCGAACAAACTCTCGATTGTTTCTCTGTCATTGAGTCGGCAATGAAATAATTTCTCTATTTTCACAACAGTGTAATTGCATCTCATCCATCGATAATAGGTTGATATGCGTCATATCAGCTTTCAGTTTCTGTTGAAACCAGTTCAACGAATTCGATTCAATATATATTTGAATTTACAGTTCAATAACCTTTTCATGTATCAAAGCCTTGACCTTCTGTGGGATCGTCATGTTTGTTCACGCATTGTTTAATGAATTGACCTTCACGAATTGTGAACTTGTAGAAAAATATTGTTTTTATGTTTTTCCAACATCATCTACAATAAACAAATAATTGGACTAGAACGCTTTCTTTCTTTCAATAAATTTGGTAAAAGACTCTGTCCTTATTCAACTTTTCCCAACCACAGGAACAGAAAGTCTCTTTTCGACGCGAATTACACCAGATATTCCAGTTTTACCTTTTATTTTTATCGGTCCATGGATAAGCCCACGTGTTAGATTACTTGGGTGAAAATAATAAAACTTGGCTTAGATTGAACTGAACTTTATTAAAAAATCAAGCAATAAATAGTTTAGACGTAGTTCAGATGCAGGACCGACAATCGCACATATCTCTTGAAGTCACACTTGATAACGATAAATGCTACGGATTTGAATTTTTTGACTTGTCAGCACTGTCGAAATATAAAACTCATCAACCCTATTATGATGAGTACCATCATTTGTTTACCAGAGCAGAGATAAATAATAATAAACAATAAGTTACATAATAACAGTCGTCACTCTGTCTAATCTATATTTTGGTAATAGGCAGAATTAGTTAGTCGTTTGCAGTACAACCCCAATTCTTATCGACTGATTGTTTTTGTTTCAATGGCAATGACTCACCAGAATTAAAAATATTATTATTTGGGACATATAATTAGTTTAGATATCATCATAATATATATGTTGAAATATATACACTTCTCCACATATGATTATTATTTGATATCATTATATAAGGTCCAATGAAATGAAAATTACCAATTTTAGTTGAGCAAAATATATCAAAAATTATGATCAGGAGTTTATTGCAAATTTATCCAACAATTTTCATTCAAAAAAGTGGAAAACAGCTATTTATGATATGAGTCTTAGATGTAAGGTTTTATTTTGTGGGTGAAAAAGTTTGCGAAACGAGCATAGCGAATTGTGCAATTTCACGGACAAAATGTAGCTTACTTTTAACACAATTATACAAAATTTTTTGTACAACTTTCCTATTTTCATAATAAAATAGATAAATTAAATATTTCAATAAAAACACATTTTGACATCTCTTGTCAGTTGATTATTTTCTTGTTATCGTATTTGCTGTGAAGTGGCCGTGTCAGGTGATGCCAAATCAACAAACCAACAAACAGTATTGTTTACAGTTTGAAGTCACATTTGAAGTTCTTGCTGGTGTTTAATGTCTTGCATAATGAAGAACAATAGTGAGGAATTGCCTGTTCCTGGCGATATTGAAGATGCTGTAAAAAGAGCTTCAATTGCATTGTTACCTAAAAAATCGGCTCGCTTATTCTAATTTTCTTAGCTGCTGTAGACTTGATATCCGCGCAGACTTATTCTGCAATAATTAGCCATGATTTTCTACAATTATGAACAGAACGAGATATTTTTGGCACATTTTTGTTATACAATACTTTCAAAAAGTCCTTGCTGAGTTATACTTTCTGCATGTAAATCTCAAGAGAGTTTCAAATTGTACTCCATCTTGATGTACAAACATCTTGAAGTGACATTGAATTTTGGTAATGTAACGAATTAAAGAATTAACGTTCTCAAACAAATTTATTTTTCACAATATTTCACTATCACAACTAATTTATATACAACACTTAGCAACTAACGCTTAATTTATCTTCACGGTTATAATTCTACCTTTAAACGCGCAACTCACTTTCTAGTCTACAGACTCCCTCTCTGAGCGACCTTTTATATTGGTAACGAACATTCTAGAGACCTCTAGCGGTTTTGGTACTTATCCATTCTTTTCGCTGCGGTTCGCGGTGTTTCATGCGTCTGCTGGCCGAGATATCGGTCAGGGCCGGCTTCAGATTCATTACAATACAATATCTTCTTCAAGCATAAACAGTTAAGTTTGAGAAAGCTATTGTTTAGCGAAACACGTATCGCGGTTCGTGTAAAACCCTTTATAGTGAAAATCATACAGTAAACCATATTAATCAGTTTTTATGTTGAAACTGGAAAAATCGTTGACACTATGAGCTGCGATCCTCTTCCAGATTCAGTTCTATTAACTGAAAACAAAGTACGAGGTGGGAAAGGAAAATAATTTATTTTTGGTTTTTAACGAATTTAATCGATTATAGTAAGGAAAATATCAGTTTTATGTGTTTTATACTTTCAATGAAAAAAGATGAACGTTTTTCTCGAGTATTTGTATATTATTTACAAATCTTAAGAAATTGGAAACGATGATAGTGATTCTAACTTATTATTTCTCAAAAAATGCATCCAATTGTTGTAGATGAGCAGGTTGTAAATTTTTTGGAGAACAGGATTTTTTTTAACAACTTAGCAATGCAACGGAAATTCAAGAATGAAAAAATGTTATGTTTTTACAAGTGGAACTCCCAGTATGTGAATAGGTCATTCGATTCCATATTTGTTTAGCTCTCTAATCAATTTTTGTTTTCGAATTTCCATTGCGGCCTTGCCAAGTTATTCCAGAGGAATCTATTTTGGAGACAATATTTTTTAATCCACCACCCGCAGGTTTACAGCACCTAAGTGGATTTTTTTAGGAATAGTTAGTCAACATCATTATGATAATTTCGGGAATATCAACTTCTGGAACCAATATATAGGGTGCTGTGGGAGAACAGGGGAGGCTAAAGTCATAAAGACTATATACACACAGAAAAGCCC
>WOGP01007760.1:0-11576 GCA_015342065.1 Leptinotarsa undecemlineata
GGGTTTTCGATATACAGACATCTGTAGTTGTTGGTCCTCTTCACCAATACGTGTAAGAAAGGCAATTCGTTGTGGGCTTCTTTCTCCATCGTGAAAGTGATGGAAGGACTCACGTTGTTGATGTGCTTCAGGAAATTGTCTATTTCTGCATTCCCATGGTTCCATATTATGAGATACGTAGACGACACCTTTACATTGATTTTAAATCTTTTTCAATTCGTTTTTAAATTTTTTGCTTATTTTAATTTTTATTTTGTATCTTGATTATTTTATTTGTTTTACTGTATTTTCATTTCACGTTTTATTGCTCCATATAATTGTTATTTCAGCTATTCATTAATTCTAATTTTATTTGTTCTTTCATAGATTTCACATAGTAATAGAATCATATTTACACAATGGAACTCCGAATTAATAAAATTCATCATGAAACATTGTCAACTACTTTCAAACAAATCTTGTGTATTCATGTAGACTATCGAATGTGATATCTAGACATTTTATTCTTTTGACATTCGTCAAAGAAAATATATCTGTCTTTGTCTGAGGTTCGTTTACAAGTGATTTTTGTGGGTATTGAGAATGGAAAGAATTACTTCTATTTTTTTCCATAGATCATTAAATGTTCAATCAAAATGTGTGAATATGACAAGTTAATGACTAATTGAACTATTCAGTGGGTTATATTATGGAGATACTTTTCAAGGTAAACTTTTCTAATTGCTAGCAGATTCTCTGCTGATTTGGCCTCTGTTTATTTTACAGATTGTGAAAGATTAAGTACCCAAAAAGAACAAAGAAAAATTGACTCATTCGCAAAAAATGTCTTTCAAATAATATATACATAAGTATTAAGGAAAAAAAAATTTTTAATAAAATTCGTAATATTCATCTCCTCTCCCTGCGAATGTTTCAAGAATACATGAAAAATGATAATTGAAGTTTTCTATGTTTTTATACCACTTGTATTTGTAAATAACGTCCTACAACAACGTTTTCAAATGTCCAGCACAAATACAAGTGGTATAAAAACATTGAAAATTTTTATTTCTCACTTTTCATGATGATCTCCTACCACGTAATAATGGCTACATCCATCAATTTATTTCAAGAATACCAATTTCTCAGGAATCATTCTCTGTGACACCACCTGCGCATACCTTGCAAATGACGAGTCATTTGAAAAAGCCCGCTAAGAACAGACTGGTATCATAATATTACACCTCGTGAGTGAAGGACAGATCCAATCAAACAGAATTATTACCGGAACAAGACTGATTTCATCACCACTGCTTGGAACTTTGCTCATGAGATGGAAGTGTTACTACTTCATGCAGTCGAGCTACAATGTCGAATCCCAGACAAACTGCTCTCTTGGATGGATCTGTTTTTCACTCAAAAGGAGTAACACTTCAATCACGGCCCATAGGTGATCACTTGATTGAATTGATTTCAGCATGTTCTGTTGCCGAATGAAAGAAAATCATCTGCAAGAATTTAATTTACAGGGAAAGTTACACCAATGTTCATTCTTTCATTCATTGCATTAACTGTGCATACAATGTTTTATATTTCAGATACGCAGATGTTGTTTGCGTCCATACTGTTTATTTTACTCTCCTGACTGTCCCACTAGGTGACGTACCAATGAATTCGTGTTTCTACTAGATATGTCTATTTTATTTTCCATCTGTCCACTAGGTGACGTACCACTTAATTCAAGTTTTTAGTTATGACATATGTTTTATTTATATTCAAGCTTTGTCAGTGAGGTTGTATGACATCAGACAATCAAGTATATTTATTATTATTATTATTATCATCATGCTGATCATTAGTTTACACCTGAGCTCATTCTTCTTGTTAAATATGTACTTTATTTTCGTTATATATATTTATATCTATATTTTCAATCTGAAATTGAAAGAGGTATCTTTTCATGGTTCAACATAGAGAAATAAAATTTAACACATGAACGGATTGAATTTTTCAGACACAAAATAATTTATGAACCTTGTTATAACTGCTCGTATAATCTTCGTGATCGTATAATCTGAATAAATCTGAGTAAATCTAAAGTTAGTAGGTACCATTTTCTTGGAAAAACGTATTTAATCCCAAGGTATTTATACCTTATGAATTTTATACAGATGTAATACTTATTCGTTGTTGGCCTTATCTAGTAAATAGAAGAAGGACAGAGGTGGTCTTTACCTCTAATATTTCAATCATCTGACACATTTGCGGGGTGAATTATTTTTCAAGGCCTTAAAAAAATCTGGTTGACAGAGAGGCAGCTCGGTCTAGTCAATGTTCGGTACCTTTCAAGGCTAACATGCCAGTAAAGATCAGTCAGTGAAGGTAGTCTTTTCACATAACTGTGAATCGATTTTTCATTACCTTCATGTCAAGTAGAAGATATCTAAGACCTACAAATTGGTCATTCAATGTTGCTACTCTGTTAGATTTCCTCTGGTGATTTAAACACCTGTTTGAGAAGTCAAACAGTAATAGATTATTATTCATTACTAAAAGTCATACAGTAATCACACAAAAAGAATAATTCCAATGACAAAAATAAATAAGAAAGGTATTTTACTATTGTTAATTTTCCCAATTATTATGCTGGTAATACTAATTTCCCAGAAGATTTATTTTATATCTTGCAACTCCTAACTATTTCTGCACTGCTTTTTAAAATGATCTATAGTTGTGATGGGGGTGAAAATCCCATAAATATAGAGTTTATTTAAAAAAAATCTTAGGGCTCTTGCACCTGCAGGTGTTAATTTGTGATCGATCTAGTTTACTGACCATGTTGTATAGTCCATTCTAATGAAACTGGTCTCTTCTTTACTTATAATACTTGAATTGAGTAACTCTTAGCTAATCATAGTGATCACGTTGAGTTACCCTAATAGTTAATATTTTTTAAATGTTGTAATTGTGATAAGTATTTACTATAGTTGATACTTTTTATATTTCATCTAAATTCCGATTTCAGCATTACTCATCAATACTACTAATTTTACCATCAAAATGACATTTTTGGACTTTGTCTATGAGCCTCACAACTTCTTTCTGTTGAAAAAAAAATGAAGTGGTATCCTCAGCTTGCCGAGTGAATTGATTATCATACAGACACAAAAAAATCCCAAAATAACAATACGCAGGTTTAAATCTACAAATTGCCATTTTTAAAGTAAGCTCCAGACAGTCATAAATTTAGGCAAATGGCATTTTCTTTCTGTTTTACGCTTTATTCTATTAATATAAAGTTGAAACTGGCATTTGACACCTCTCTGATTTAACAATGGATTCAAGGTAGATCTGGAACATCTGACATAGAATGAGTCTACCACAAACACTGTTTCCACACAGTGAGAGTTCATCCTGTTACAAGTAAAAGGAAAAGTTGAATATAAGGAATTAGCTTAGTTAATTTGCTAATGAAGCCAACTAAGTTGGTGGAAAGCGCATCGAGAGGAGTGTTGGAGTTCTGGTGTATGAGGACAGGGCTACTTCACATATATTGAGGTATATTAAAAATCTGACGCCATGGGGTTCAATAGGTTTCATATTGTGTTTAAACAATACAAAAAATGTGTAGTTAACATGGTTTGACCTTCAGGAGACAATTTTTTTTGTGTTGCTGTATTATCATTTTCAAATGTGTGAAAAATGAATATCTTTTCATCACTGTGATTATATTACAAAGTTTGTTGGCAGTATCACCCGGATTTGTAATGATATAGGTATTACTTAAAAAAAACCAATACCAAAAATCAGATAACTTACTATCAAAAAGCATGCTCCTAACATGACAGCCTTCATTCTTACGTCCAGATCCATTGGAAAAGTGATTCCAAAATAATCGGTATCAGTGAACATTTCCCTTGCTAATCCAGACCATTGTTTTGAAATTTTTCCTACTTGTACAGATCCATCGCTAGACATTATTTTGAACTCGACGTCACCACAGATGCTCCAAGTACATAGAGGCCCTTCGATTCTGAGTACGGTATCACCTGAACTATTTTTAATTGCAAAACTGGGGCAGAAAATACTCCATTCTTGTTCTACCGTTCCAATTATTGTTCCTGGAGGAGATGATACTTCCATACTCTATTGAAGAGAAATTTGTTAGTACAGTTACTGAAGAAGGTTATTGAGGATATTCATTTCATTTATTTTATTTAGTCGCCACAATGATAAACTCAAGTTTTTATAGTGAACTTTCCGAGATTGTGACCGTTTGATACTTCCCTCAATTTTTTTTCTCCCTTGTATACACTTAAAAAAACTGTATACAAGAGAAAACCTTCCAGATCCTGTATATCACTGGATAATATCGGGAAAGGAAAAAAATTGAGGAAAATGGTTTGCTCTCTCTCTCTCTGATTCTCAAGGAAATATTGCCATTTTTGACAGCTATAAAAATTAATTAGGGAAACATAAACATAAAATTAAATTGTCAAAAAAATTATTTCGAAAATAACTATAAATCAAATTATAAACTAAAAAACATGGAAGATTAAGTAATATATAGTGAGAGGACACATACAACAGGTGCTAAGTTGGGCCCAGAAATAACTTTTCAACATAAGCCCATTCAAATCATTCATAATAGTTTCTATTCCAGTCCTTAAACCCCCTACAGTTCCTATATGAGGAGAAACATCTGTCGGGGTGTTTTTTAATATCTGGTAGAAATAACAGGCTGACCTGGAAACAAAATCTAGAAAGAGTGAAAAGAAAGGCGGAGGTAGCACTGATGTTTGCCAGACTTATTATGAGGAATACAAGGGGGCTGAAACCAGACATCACGTATTGGCTACACATGAAGGCGTTTAAATTGATGATAATGCACACTTCTTTGGTTTGGTGACCAAATGTAACACAAACTGCTTACAAAATCACTTAGCGGATGATCATTATTTTTAATTGATTCGATAAACATCCAAGATCGATTCAAATATTTATACATAAATCAAACATGATTTTTGAATTCAAATAATGATTAATTAATTGAAAAACAATTATAGTTTTAAAACCCTGATATGTAATATAATATTTTCACCTGCTTATGCAAAATGGTCCTTTAATTCTATGGTAGGTTGGGTGATAATCGTCAACAGGTAAATGAAATTGTGAAATTTAAATACTATGGACTAGTAATGTTAGTTAATAGATTACTTTTATTGATTGTGTCGGTTTCAGGTCAAAAAGTAGGACAAAATATCGGAAAATCCGAGGCCTAATATCCCACACAAAAATAAATCAATAGACGTGTGGTGACCGTGGAGACTAGTCAATACTGCCTCCAATCCAGTTTATATTGCTGATCTAAAGACTGACGAAAGATCATACATAGAATTGAAACCTCTGGAGTGAAATTATTTTATAGAAAACACTTTCACCCATCAGAACAAAAACAATGTCTCTAACACTAACCAATTTAGCATCATGGAGAGATGATGTTCACTTGATAAGCGTTACGCTAACTTGATTAGCAAGTGTTGTTGTTCTAGTGTGGAAATGTGTTTTTTAGGAGCTTCATCGTATTGTTGACTTTTATGACCCCCGCAGTCACCAGATTTTGATTGTTTTTGTGGGAAAAGTAGAACCGTCATAACACAATCAGCGTCGTAAGCAGATTGACATGAAAGACTGATCAACCGTCGAATCACTAAGAAAAGTTTCAAATGAACCTTCATCACATCGAAACGGGTGGTCATTTATCGCTAACTAACATCTTTCAACCTGAAATGTTGTCTAAATATTTTGATATGATTCTTACCACAAATGCCGCAACACAGTATCTGCGGATTATAAAAAATCAACGTTTCCCTTCGTCAAAAAAACTATGTCTTCGCTAGCGTTACATGGATGTTTAAAGAAGCGGATATTGTTTATTTTTGTTATCCAATCCCTGGAGTCTTTTTGTAGACAATAAACATATATACAATATATAAACAAATAACCTTGTGAAGTCAGAAATCCTATTCTAGAATAAAATTTTAGTCCAACAATAATAAAATAAACACATTAATTTCACTAGACTATTCAAAAATGTTTGAAACACTAAACCAGGAGTTATCGTGGTGAGTACTTTACTACAGTGGTTTCTCTCGGGAAGCAAACTGCTGAAGTCATATTTAACTGACAGGTATCAGGTTGTGAAATATCAATTGCAAATTTTTATTTTGCCCCTCAGTATTTTTTAAATGAAATGTAGAATTTTCAAAACCTGGTGGGTTTACTCAAAAGCTCTTTATTTGGTCTGTTATATTTTGGAATAAGTTAGCGGTCATCATTTCACCATTTTACCTTAGCAAAGCAGTCTCATATTGTAACACAACTATACACCAACACATATTAATTATAGAAGAGTGACATAATTTGTATTTTTTTCTTACCTGTAAACAACATGGGAAACAGCATGAATCGCAAGCCAAGGGCCTATGTAGGTGAATTATTTCATTTCTATAATTATCGAGAATATTCATATCAAAAGGTCTAAGTGGGCCACAGCAATTTCTGGTTAAGCAATCTGAATCTTCCACAGCATAATAAACTTTCTGACCTAAACTATTTTTTACAGTAAATTTATTTTTTGTTTCGAATCCAGTTAAAGCTAGAATAAAAATTATGTATATTTTCACAGATAATGCTGGTGTTAGTCTGTTTATACCTTCAAGAACTTCCACTTTCTGATGCACTAGTAGCTGATCAATCATAGTAAGGTATTCCAAACCTGGAGGACAATTGGGAATGCCTTGCGGCATATTCATCCAGCCACCTGGAATATAACAAAGTATTTCAATTAAACATTTCCATACTATACTGCATTATTACAAAATCGGGCGAAGCTCTATAATTTGCCTGGGCATCTCCAGTGCATTCTGCATCACACCGGATAGGCTAGGCTAGATGGACAACATACAGAATTGTGCATATGACCAATTGTACAAAACAAGCTTGTGCAAAGCATAGCAGATTACTGGTTGACACTGAAAATCGCAGTATTCTGGGAATGGCCTCCTCTAATAGATCTACTCGCAGGTTTTCTGAATCGTCATATGAAGAGACTTGTCCTGCCAGAAGATAGTGCGTGCCATCTCTGTTAGGAAGATGATGAAACATCAGAGTATATACTTTTTGCCTTTCCAGTGTTTGGTAAATTCCCACTTTTGCCAACTGACGCGAGAGATAACTCATCAGATAAAGTAATCGCCTTCTTTAAGAAGCTGGATTCATTCGACATTGAATTGACGATTCATTCATGAATCGCCAATTCAATGTCGAACGAATTAATGAATGAAGAAATAGTCGAAAAATGTTTAGGAAATAACAAATTTTTCAGTGGAGATACAGTTTCATTTAATAATGTTCTTTAATAATCTTTAAAATTGAATGTATGGAACAACATTCATCATCACGCCTGAGGTTTAGATTTCATAGCAATAATAATTACATGAGCCATTTCGTAACGTAGGTAGATATGGCAGGTCTATGGGGTTTGACATTAGTTTTCTTGTGTGAGTTAAGGATTAACCAGTGATTAACAAAAATTGAAATTTAGAATGAAAATACGTACATTGAAAGAAAAAAAAGGACCAAATATAGTTCAGTGCGTCATCTAGATACTTCTCTTGGTTATACTATCGATGCTCAATTTTTATTATATCTGGTAATTTACTGTAAATGTAGCAACAATTTTTGGAATATCAGCTTGAATCTCTTGAGAAAACTCAGACTACTGCTAAAAAGGTTATGATAAAATCAGAGATATTGATGTAAAGACATATAATTCCACTGACTAATTGTACTTTTATAAGGGAACTTCTTCAATTGAAGACTATGTGGAGATACGATTTACAGTGTTTCAAATCCAAAGTAAACCGTCTTTTTCACACAGACACGACCCTCAAAGTTCCTTAAGTACGTTTCTTGCGGTTCTTCGTCATGTTCATAATACAAATCTAACACTGGCTCCAAACATTTCATTTAGTATGTCATAAATATCATAAACGGAATTTATTTCATCTGAGGTACCATTTTCTCCTTTATCAACTTCATTAATACCAACTTTCACATTGGCTTCAGGACTGTTGACTTCAGTTATCAACTTTTCTTTGGTAGAACTAGTGATGGTAGTAATCATGTCACCAACCATTAAATTAAATGCTCATTAAATTAAATGCTTATTCTTCACATAATCAAGAAATCAATAGCAAACAGAACAAACAGACCAAGAACAAAACCCTAGAAAACGCTCAATCAGGTATGATTATCATTACCATCCAGACATGTATTTCACACTCTGAACTCCTTTGTTCAACAATTATGCTACTATTATTTATATAAGATTCCATATATTTTTGGAAGTCCAATGACATATGAAAATCTGTCATACAATGTAAAATGCTTGTCATTTTGAATCTATTTTTCCGTAAATGAGGTTGAGAAAACAATAATTTTTTTAGATGAGTGATCAGGGCAGTTGGTTGTAATAAAACTGTTATCAGTAGTTATATGTATACACGTTGTCACTTCATTTTGAATGAATAAAAAATATAAAGAGCACTAGAGACATGAATTTGTAGCAGAGGATTGTTCTGATTTTTTATTTATTTACTTTTTGAAACTAGGAAGATTACTGATAACTCGAACTTGCTAGTTATTTATCTGGATCTACTAAACATGCTGGCATATTCATTTTAAATTTTGAATGTGTTGCTTGCCATGATTCGAAATAATCATTTCATTTAAAAATGGAATGAAAATATTCATGACACAATATAAAAAATACAAAAGCAATACAATAACAATTTCATATAATTCTAAACACTGAATTGACGGAATATCTTGACTTCGAATTTAATAATTAATATGTTTACCATACGTCATAAATAAATGACAATATAACAATTTCGGTCATAATTATACTGTGTAGACTGTAAAATTCATCTCCTCATGACACACTGGTACGCAGTTTTAGAAAAATGTTCCAGTTCTGGTATGTGAGAGCAATGTTGGGTTGAATTCAAATAACAAAACATAAATGTAAATACATATTATGTAATTTTGTAAGTACGACATCGCTGCAGTATGAATTGCATATTTTCTAGTCACTTGAATCAACTACAAAATTAATAAAGCATTCACAGGAAACAATCCTGAAAGAAAGACAAAAAATTCAGAAGGAAGTATTTGAATATTTAAACTCGAATAAACCATATTCAATGAATAGTAATGAATGAACGAATAAGATTAAAATAATCGGCTTCAAATCAGCTCACGAAAAATTTGTGAAATTACACAAACCTTTGTTCTTCCTCGGTGTAAAATTTGAAGTAGCCTTTGGTTTTTGGAGATTTCTTTCGAAAAAAATTTCTCACAATTTTCAAAACAGTTCGTGGTTTGAATCTGAAAGCTGATTTCAACTCGGGCATTGTTCTGAAGACTGAGTCGATATTCGAAAATATATCGGCTTTATCACTGCATCCCAAGACAAACACTATTTTATCAATGAAATGTATTGACAATGAATTCCATTTCAATTAAGTTTCAAAAAAAACAACGATATTCTATAGCACGTATATTATTCTATTAACCAGTACACCGGTGAATAATTTGGTTTACCATTATTCAGTAAAATTTGATTACTAACTTTAGACTAGTCATCGGAAATAAAATTTTCATTTAACTCGTAGATACTGAGATATTACTGGTTTCCCAAAGTGTTGGAAGAAAGAAATATTGACTAATTTCGATTAACATTAAAACCACGACATTAATTTACTACTAAAAATGAATTTCAATGTTATTCTCGAGTAGAACAATTACTTCCATTAGAATGTATCACAATACATAATATCCCTAACTGTCAATTACCTCAATTTTGAATTATCAAATGATTACCGAGCCGCCTCGACTCCGCACGGGTGCAATACTGATACTAAATGAGACAGTGATGAAAAGGTAACTTTATTTTATGAACGCGTAATTTTTCCTCGGGGCTGGCTTCCTAGTCGGAGTATTTAAAAACCCTTTCTTATTGCACATCTACAACATAAAACGAACCTACATACAAAATTTCAGCCTCCGAAAATATGTACGGAGATAAAAGGGTAATTTTCATATGTAAACACGTCCCTTTTTCCTCAGTTGGGATATTTGAAAATCCTTTCTTAGTGTGCGTCTAAGACCTAAGAAGCACCTCAACACCAAATTGTTTGCTTTAGTTCGGAGAAACAGAGATGTATGAGTGAGTGACTTTCGCATTTATTATAAGTATGTTTTTGAAGACAAAACACAAGCACTACAGGAAAATCCTTAAGGCGCTCTAAGAGCGGTGTCTGTGAGAAAGTATCGATTCACATTGGATTTGAATCGTTGGAGATTAAATTCATTTGGAAAAACGTTTTCAGGAAGTTTATTCCACATAAACGCAGTTCTCCAGATGAAAGAGTTCTTAAACCGTGAAGTTCGAGGTGTACTGAGTTGAACCTCAAAACGATGAGCACCCACAGCCGTCGCGTATTTCTGATATGTACCGCTCTTGGTGAAGTCAAATGTGCCAAGTCACTTGAAAACTTCGCGTGAAAATATCTATAGAAGAGAGACAAATCTCCAACCTTTCTTCAATGTTCCAGACTATCAATGTTGCAAGTGATGTTCGCGTCCCCAAACAGGTATAGAAGATTCTACCCTACGTGACATGTTAAATGATAGATATTAATAACAAAAATAGTCAACTTTTTTCACAAATTATTCAAACATAAAATATATTCCCCAGCTCATTCAAAAAAGGCGCTTCTTTAGCTGCTTCATAGTAAGATTCGAATGATGAAAAGATTTGTTAGTCATGGGATAAAAAGGTGATAGTCTGAAGTCATTAAAAGAAATACGAGTATATCATGAAAATGAACTGCCTACCTTCAAAGTATTTTGTCAGTCTAGTGAAAACATTTCTGGGCAACAAGAAAGATGAAAACTTTGAAAAAACACACTTCACTTAGGATTATTTTATCGAAAATTTGAGTGCAGTAAGTAACAAGTAAGAAGGTTTTGGAAAAACATCAAGACAAGGAAAACAAGATATCAGAGTCGCACACCCATCTATGTTGGATGACTAACTACTACTGGTATAAAAAAATGATGCCAAAAAATACGAGCTGAAAAATGTGTGGACAGATATATCACATTTTATGAATATCTATTGAATGAATATATCAGAGTGTTTTTTTCCTAAAGCTCATTCTGTTACAACAACAAGATAGAACTGGAATATCTGGAAGAGAATAATACAAAACAAGCCGTGCTTGTGAATATGTCAACTTAGTTTCTGAACACGATAAAAAACTACAAAAGAGGTTCAATACCTAATAACTATCATGACATTTGCATTTAACAACTATAAAACCACATGTTTCATTATACCATGGTTTCTTCATTTGTATAATACTGACACGCCTGAAGAAGTTATGGTATAGTGTAAACTGCTATGTGTAGTTCAATGTAACTTTAAAAAGTTTGTATTATTTTCAATTACGAATTAACGTATTACT
>WOGP01007761.1:0-11547 GCA_015342065.1 Leptinotarsa undecemlineata
AACACGTGGAGGCTCTTGGAATAAGCGAGAAGGTTTCTCGCGGAACCTAAAATTTTCCGCGATTTTTATTATTATTATTATCATCTCTCCCATGGTAGTATAACTGATACAAAAATATATTCAATAGTACGGTATGGCCTTTGTCTACTTTCAGATAGAAATCACCTTCCTCCTTTTACATAATTTGTTTTATATTCCTGTAATTCTGTAATTCAAGTATGGCTTATCAGATCTTCTTTGTTCGTAACTCTCGAGTTCTCCCAGAAATTTTTCCTTACCATCGATGATTCTCTCGGGTACCAATACCATGTACGCATGTTTTCCTGAGGGATCTATATTGCTTCGAAAGCCCTTTTTATTATACAAAAACGATCTACTGGGAAATGACCACTAATCCAACATTTCGCTTATATCCTACCACAGTACACTAATACATTTGGATACCCCAATATCAGCTGCCAATCCACAGCTTCTGCGATAAAAAAAGGTTTGATGTCTTGATGAAGATCTCGAAAAAATTCTGCTTAGGGTACCAGGAACCAGAAACCAAAAACATTATATAAAGATTTTGAAGAAAAATATTGATAAAGATGTAAGTATCTATGATTAAAAAAACCACAAAATTGGCCAACAAAAAATCGAATAATTTTATTTTTTCCTCCAATGAGGTTTCCCAGGACCATTAGTGTGAACTATTTCGGACGATATTTTTGTATATGTGTTTGAATGTATTTCTTAAGTGATTCTGATTAAAGAAAAAATATACCTACTTTTCAGGGTGTAACATACCCCTGTGTTCATGCAATATGGGGCAAGTGGGCCCCTCCTTTTGAAAGAAGTCGACTAGCATTGACGGCTTTTAGTGGAGGTTGCGTCGGTATCGTAGTATCGTTACCAGTTTCATCTTTATTGTGCACTTCTTTTGGATGGGAAAGTGTTTTCTATAGTTATGGTAAGACTTTCTGATACATAACCATAAATTCAGTTACCTCCTCAAACAGTGTTCTTATCCAAAAAAAATCCATCTTCCTAAATCAGATCAATGTCCATTATCCCCAATCTAGTGAGGACTCCCTAGGTTTCTTCAAGAGTTAGAGAACGATGTTACAGGAAGGACAGTTGAGGTCCTTTGATCAACCTTCATCTCCTGTGTAAACTCAGCTAGCTCAAAAGCTGGAGAACTGAAAATCTCTTTCACATGATCCTTGTTATAAAAAGGAGTAAAGTTGTAGTCATTAAGCAGACTTCTATCTCCTGTGTTGGCTCAGATCAACTAAAAAAATTGTTCAGGAAAAGATTATTTGTAGACGCTGCTTCTACTGCTCAATAATGTTAGGCACAGTAGATTCATGAAATATCCTTCTCTTGAGGAAGTTTTCTGGCTGCACCACTTAATCAAATAGATTTGTTCAAAAACTGGATGGACCAAGAAGCTCCAGCTGTTGATCTTATATTGCAGGAAGAACTGTTTGGGTCGCTTGACCAACCTCTATTGCAGCTCGCAATCCTGAGAACTGAGTAACTCTTTCCCTTGATTCTTTGTTACAGAAATGATGGTTGGGGTTCTTTAGTTGACTTCCATCTCCTCACCAGTCTCAAGTTCAGAATTTTCATTACTTCATGATCTTTGATGGTCTTACGAGTAACTAAGGAAATACCATGACTAAATCGAGAGGCGCCTGGTATCTCGAAGATTCCGGTAGTGACATTGAGAGGACTTAAGAAAACGTAGATTATCTTTGTAGTCTAACAATTATTGTTTGGTAAATGATTTATGAATGTTTTGAATTGAACCAAGTCCTCTTGCAGCCCAAGTTTTTGTTTTTTTTATGATGAAACCTAAAACTATGCCAATGACAGATTTGTGTCATTTAAAATCATTTGCAGCGTCCTACATTACAAGGGTGTCAGCAGCTTCGTTACCTTCTGTCTCCTCCCGAATAAGGGGAAAGATAGATTAACGAAATGAACAGGATACAGTCCCCGTCGACACGGAATGGATGCACCTTGCCATCAAATTAGAAATGTCGATGCATTGGAACGATTGAGACAGATTATTAAAAAAATATCATCAGTCAATTTCTATCGTAATCCAGAATAATAATTTCATAAATGAGTTCAATTAAACTTTGAATCATTCAAATTATTTCACTCCTTCTTTTTCACTTTTAACCTAGTCGTCCGAACTGATATTCAAATTAATTTATTGGTCAGGTTTTCACAACCTGGAGGGGGAGGCCTACAGTTGTAGTAAAACACTGTATCATGCTGCGTAATAATATCTATTTAAAATATTTTGAATCCAAATTAAAATCCCAGCATTATTATGATCATTACTTTCCAGGGGTATTCGGTTTACTCTGGTCATTGACATGGATGTTGGTGGTAGCAGAATCGCCTGAAAAAGATCAGAAAATAAGTGCAGAGGAATTGAAATATATCACGGAATCTCTTGGGGGTTGTGAACCGACTACGAAGTTGAACGTTCCATGGGGTTCTTTTGCTACGTCTGCCCCGGTTTGGGCTATATCTTTGGCAAACTTCAGTGAAAATTGGGGAGGCTACACTCTTGTTACACAGTTACCAAAGTTTATGAAAAGTACGTAGTTTAATCTTATAACATGTCTTTATTGATGGAAATAACTACCTCAGCAGGAAAGTCAAACCGTTGGATTGAAACAGAAATTGACAACCCTAATGATTTTGATTCTTAACTCATTTCACAGACTGACAGTTTGGATTTATTTTCCTTTTATATGTGGAGATATATCTTCCAAGTTTTACTTTCTATTTCTCACAAACGAATTCGTTTGTTTCATGTCGTTTTGTGTTGGTGTGGTCTCGGAAATTTGGTTGTTTCAATGTTTGTTATTTTTTTAATGTATCTTATACGTCTGATGATTTTTAAACTAGTAATATTATCAACAAGAAAAAACTACTTTTCGAGCCCTGAAGAAGAATTCAATTAAATTCGAAACGTTGGCAAGAAAAAAATTGATTTTTTAAGGAAAAAATGATCCTGTTACTCAGCCAACCTTCTTTCAAAAAAATTTTGGAACACGAAACTAGTTAAACTGTATTAATTAGTTTTACTATTGATTTTCGTCAAGTATCGGCCAGTTCTATTCAATTATCGAACTCAATACCAAAAGTAATACATCACAGTGTTTTAATATTTTTTATTATTTGAATTTTCACATTTCAGGTGTTTTGAAGTTTGATCTCAACGAAACAGGTTTTATGTCCTGCTTACCCTATTTGGGAAATTCCATTTCAGTTCCGATTGCCGGGTATTTAGCTGATTTGTGCATTGTGAGAAGCTCTTTCAGTACGACTCAAATCAGAAAAGCATTCAACTGTGGCGGATTCATAGGTCAAACAATGTTTTTAATAATACCGGCTTTTCTTTGGGAGCCTACAGGAACAGTGATTTGTATCACTATTGCTCAAAGTTTGGGTGCTTTTGCAATGGCAGGATTCAAGTATGTTTTCTCACAAATTACCTTAAATAATGTTACAGTTTTTCCATATTTCCAGCGTGAATCATTTGGATTTAGGACCTCAATACGCTAGTATTCTGATGGGCATCGCTAATACATTCGGAACCGTCCCAGGCATTATTAGCCCAATTGTAGCAGGATACATTGTTACAGATGAAGTGAGTTTTATAACTGAGTCTTGAATTTAATGAAGATGCAGTGTGTTACAAAACTTTTTCCCGAAAAAGTTGAAATGCATATAGATAAGTAAAAAGAACATCACTGCAGGGATAACTGTTTGCCTAAAAGATTTCCTAACAGAGCTGTGAGGATTCTTCAAATATCAATAGACAATAGAAAAATAGTGTTTGAAAAATCGTCTAAGTATAGTGTCATGAAATGTTGAAGAGGTGAAGCTGAACGAGCAACAAAAAAAAACTAAGTTAATATTTTGCTGTGTACAAATTTTCTGACAATATGAATAAGTGAGGTAAATGCATGGTATAATACTATCTTGACACCAAAATAACCGAACATGGGAATTCACCAAAAACCATGAGGATAATCTTAGTCAGCTTTAATGAACATATATTCTGGACTACAAGATACCTATGGAAAAATAACAAAATAGCTTGAAGATGTCCTAAAAGAACTAGTAGAAGTATTATAGACTCCTTAAAATAATTTGGTTGTGAGGAGTGTAAGAGTTGCATTCAATTGTATCATTATAAGCTTCAAACCTTTCAAACGCCTTGGTGAAGTTACATTTTTTCAACCTTTTTTCGGAAAGGTTAATTGGAGCCAGATTGATCTTTGGATATATTCCAAAAGAATGCAGGAAAGCTGTTGTGGTGCTCATATCGTCTTATCGGACTATCAGCCGCTCATTGTTCAAGATTTTGGAGCAAATTATGAATTATTTCATGAGAAACGTGTATGTAGTAGATAAACCCCTTCAAAAGGAACATTTTGCCTCTTATACATCTGTTATATGATCACTGGTAATAATAAAGTTGTACGTTCGGGTCTTCACCACTAAAGTTATGCCGATTACCTTTTCATTAGGAGAAAACATGAAATATCCCAGAACTCGTGCAACAGGAGTCTGCAACAGGAAGACTCACTTCCAATATTAGCAAAAAAATACTGATGCCATTTACCATGAGGCATAAAATATGCATTTGAGGGTGAACCTTGAGTAAAACTCAGATTTTCTTTCAAATCACATGGATAATTTCTACGTACCATAGAGATATTTTAGAGATAATTCTAATTCTTCCATCTCACATGTTTGAGTAATAAAGAAAATAGCAAACAGCACCTTCAGTAGTCACCAAACAGCTTACATGGAATCAGGGAGTATGTGGGGATACTTGATGATTCTGGATCTTATGTCACTAGACGCACATAAAAATTTCTAAACGTTATTCCTACTAGGCTTCATTTTGAAGTTCAATTTCAAGTTTTATGAAAATCTTCAAACAGACTCATCGTTCGAGCAGCAGCTGGGAGAAAATGAATTGGTATAGGGATCCAAGATAGAAGAGTTGGTTTGCAAGTAGCGCTTCAGTCCTCTTGTAAGTAACATCCCCATTTTCAGGTACTTCTGAGTGCAAACCAACATGGGACTATAAAATCTCCCTGAGACAACCGGCAGAGAGATGCCAAGTAGGTGTCAGATTACAAGAGATTTGAAGAAAATGAGGACGCTGTTATTCTCGAGAAGGAGATCGCCAATACGTTCTTTTTTGTGTACTTTCTTAAAGCCGGCTTGAAAAAGATAAATAAGTGCAAACTGTGATTTACCTGTCGTCAGAGCCTCTATTGTTGAACAAAAAAGAACTAAAATTAGTAACAGAACTTTTTGCAGGACACTACCCACTAAGATATTATCTCCTTGAAATTGGGGCTCCGGGGCGACTTCATTGATTCCAGTGGCGCATTTGCTTTTTTTTCAGCTACAGGGAACCCCGGAAACCCCGGAACACCACATCGTCTAAAGATCTTGATCTGCCAATGTCCTCTCTTTCATAAAACAAAATGTATGGTGTTTCCAGAGTCTCCAATTAATTCAAGACATCGCCAGAACACTTATTGACACGACTATCATCAAACTCAAACCAGTCCTTTTCGTCTTTGACCAAAACGTAATAATGACCAGATTTAACGACAGAACCACTGTGAACAATAACTGCATGAAGATTATAATAGTGGTCTGCTAGATTAAAGTGTTCATCTATTTCTAACCATTGTAAGAGTTTGGGCCTCCCTCAGATATTGAGTCATGTTTGGAGATCTTCAGTGTTTTTATTAGATTGACTGGTGCCTAGTTATAATTGTTTTCTCATAATAATCAGTTGATTTGGCGCATGTTTGGCAATACAGTTCCATTTTCAGATGGTTTAACAATAAGCTTTGCACGGACTGGTTATCCCTCATATTAGGAAACGCTTGTTTATTCCATTGGATGTTCGAAATGTTAACCATTAACTTAATGAAAATAATTAATTACGGAATATCTTCTGTGGTAATTTGTTGGGATCCCTTCTTATTTCATCCATGAGCTCTGGAGTATAATATGGTTGTATAACGTAGAGTGGGTAATTCTAAGGGACCAGGTTTGCCTATCCTCTTGTTTTGGATAATGGCGATATAGTCACCTTCAAACCAGCCTGTCGTATTGAGAAAGTAGCTTATTCCACTTAAACGTAACTAGCTGGAAACTCAATTGGGTTTATTGATTATCCGAACTGGTGAATAAGCAAACCTGATCCCTGAGAATGGCCTACTCTATTGCCTAATATGACACCTTTAGATGTGTTCGAGGGGATACGTGACATCTTAAGTGTACGTTACACAATCACAGTACTTTTGAAAACTCGCGGATAAAAAAGCGATTTCAACGAAATTACACCAGGAACATTTCATACTGTAGTATGTAATGTACATGTGCATGTAATGCACTATTGTTGTAAACTCTATTGTTTTTCTTATCTTAAGTACTAAAAATTATATTTTTCAAGTGAATTTTCTACAATCTTGATAACTTTCTCGTTCAAAAATGAAAGAGTTGGGGGATTCTTATGTCCTCACTGCATAAGTAAAAACTAATTTCTATTCCGAACCTAACAACAATCTATTCCATAACCTTCTATTTCAAATTATCTAAAAGAATAAATAGTTCAGATCAGTCTCAACTCATCTACACTGTAGGTTTTTAGACTGATACCTATCAGAAAACAACTACTCTTCTGGCTAATACCACGCAAGGCGTTGACTTTCATCCGACAGGTGTGCAGGATTCTTCACTGAAGCTATGCCTGCATATGGCGACACAACTGCCGGAATCGATTTTAAATTATTGGAACACACTTGCAAACCGGTTCCGGGCTGTCAGTGTAAGGTAGTGCCTGTTGTCAACATGAAGTCGATGATTTTCCATAGTTGAAAATCGAATTCCTTTCAGAGTATCATTCCTCGAACTAGGCTGAAACGAACGACAAATAACATGTGTGTCATCGCCCCATCTGCCCATGAACGAGGTGACCAACCGCATATCCGAATTCGCCCAATTTCTCGTATAAGGAATGAAACTTCACTGGTCTGAACGAATTTTTCTTTTAGATAATTTGATTTACAGCTAGTCTCCAAGTACGCTTAGTCACTTTAGGTTCTGTTTATGTTTTCAGAATCGCGTTGATCAATGGAGAATTATTTTCTACGTATCTTCGGCCGTCTACTTGTTTGGAGCGATAATGTATGGTACTTTTGCCTCTTGCGAACTACAACCGTGGGCTACGAAAGTGGAATATTCTAGAAGCAACAAGAACAAGCATGTATCTATTGAAAAACAAGGAGGAAGCTACGAGAATGAAAGTTTTCAAAAAGAGATTGAATGAAGTTATGGAATATCTACAAAACTTGTTACCAGATAATACTATATCCACAACAGCGACAAAAAATTAATTTATTTGTTTTACAATTACAATTCATTGGCGACTAATTGAACAAATTCAGAAAATATTTTTTCTGACATATTCCATATTTTATTTTCATTGTACGAAATGTAATTATTATTGCGTATTATTCAATACTTCTGAAATGGTTTTCATTTCAACACAGAAAGACAAAAATTGATATATCATCTAGCCCAGTCAAAAGTAAATCCGTTTGGCTTTCAGAAAATATCTGCTCTGTCTTGTGAACTTTAATGAAACTACAATTCAAATTGGTCCCTTTTATATTTAACAAACGAATCATAAAACGATCAGTTTTCAAAATACCAAGATCATTTTTTTTGCATGTTCAAAAAGTAATTAGATATTAACATTATTCATATATGATTTGGTTCATTTCTATTTTTATTGCATTTTTCTCCACAAGATCTTAGATATCTAGTAAAAACTCGATAAGTATCTTTCCATTCGACTTTTCGATTTTTTCGATAATTGAATGGGATTTTATTTTGCCTATCTTGGCTGTACTATTGAATTGGATTTTCCTGATTTCAATCAGATCCAATGAATTGGTTATGTTGTTCTTCTACTTGAACGTATCCAGTATTACCAAAAAACCACTGAACTAGAGTCAATATCTCCCATTCTTGCACCGTTTCTTAACATAACTTGCTGGCAACTTGTAGTCACACTGGTAAACGTCTGGAATTTCCATTTGGACGAACTCGTTGAACACCATTTCTACTGTGTTACAACCAAATAGCTGTTTTTCATACTCGATGAGTTGCTTGAAAAACCCGCAGTTCGGTTTTATCCTAGGTCTTCGGAGTTTCACGTAGTTGTACGCTTCAAGAAGGGATAATTTTTGATACTTCATAAGGTAGGCTAGACAAATACTTGCAGATCTGCTAACACCCGCTACGCAATATACCAAAGTCTTTCCACCGAGGCTTGAAACCTGAAACAAAGTAAAAAATATAGAGTCTAAAATTCAGAAATACCTTGAAATGAAGATAAGGATCATGAAGTTGAAGAGATTTCTTAAAAAATGATTTTCCAACTATTTTTATCAAACTCTGGAAATAGTTTCATTCCGACGTGAATATTAATCTCTGGGAGGAATAATTGCACAATCCCATGGGAAAATTAAATTGTGATCACAGATAATATAATTAATATTAATATTACTGTAAAGTATGACAAAACTTGGCCGTATAATTAGAGGTATTGTTTTTTTTTTCAATTACCAAACACAAGCACTACAGCAAAATCCTTATAGCGCTCTCAGGAAGTTTATTTCACATAAACGTAGTTTTCCAGATGAAATAGTTCATAAACAGTGAAGTTCGAGGTGTACTGAGTTTTACCTCAAAACGATGAGGTTCTGATATATACCTCTCTTGGTGGAATCAAATGTGCCAAGTCACTTGAACACCTTCCGTGAAAATATCTATAGAAGACAGACAAATCTCCAACCTTTCTTCGATGTTCTATGCTATCAAGGTTGCAAGTAATGTTCGCATCTCCAATCAGGCGGATTGCTCTTCTCTGGATGAAATCTAACAACTTCTGGGTATGTTTAGGGTCAGAGCTCCATACATGAGAATAATTCTCCAAAGAACATCTGATCTGAGCTTTATAAAGCATCAAAAGTTGCTGAGGTATGTTCAGTTTTCTGGTTCGGAACAGTGTACCAAGCTTTTGAGAAGCAGCCTTTGTAATTCAAGTGAGATGCTAGTGCCAAGACATATTGGTGTCCGTTTTAACCCCCAACAACATTATCTAAGCAGAAAGCGGAATTGTCTGACATGGCATTATTATATCCGGTTCGGAGATATTTATCTTCTTGGAGAAAACCGATGCCTGGGTTTTGTGGCATTGAATTGAACCTGGTTACTTTTACCCCAATTCGCAATCACTTCTAGATCCTCATTAAGAGATTAAGTTACGCAACCTCCTGCTGCCGGTGAAGATCTGCCTCCGTAGCCGATGTTCTGGAATCCAAAAGGTATGACGAGACAAGTGTGATGTCGTCAGCAAAGCAATATATGATGTGCTTAACAAAGACACACACCAATCAACTTAACATTAAAATTAAAATTGAAACTAGACTATCAGAGTCAAAATGGAGTATTTGTAAACAGAAGATAGTAATTGTAAAAAGAAAAGTGTGCACAAAGTTGTACATGATGGAAGCAGCTGTTTTTTTTTTAAAACAATCTGAGGAGAAGTTCATTTCTGCAGAAATTCGTCACGGAGTAGTATGCTTTCAGATGATTTTTCATCTTGGCTGTAAGCTAGGGGCAGATTTGATATTGTTCTATTTCAGTAACCTTTACAACTGAACTCCTTTCATCAATTTTTTTTTATAACCCTTATTGCAATGGGAAAATCGCAATCGCTTCGTCAATAAACTCTTGATTCCGATTGTAAGGAAGAAAACAGTTGGCACAATGATTGCTCTAAAAGATTATTTTTGAGAATAATATAGTGATTTGCCTATTTGAAATTTATGGATGAGAATCACATATCCATAAAAGAGCCAGGGCACTTGCTTGAAGTATGTCAAAATTATGAAATACAAAATATGATATGATCATTACGTAACTTCACTTATAGTGAGGGGACATAACTGGCTGTAAATCAAATTATCTAAAAGAGCAATTCGTTCAAGCCACCCTCAACTCACCTACACTGTAGGTTAATAGACTAACACAACTACTCCCCTGACTAATACCACGAAGGGCGTTGGATTATATCCGACAGGTGTGAAACAAACTTGCAGACCGGTTTCAGGCTATTTGGCCACTTGTCAGTGTAAGGTAGTCATCATCAACAACAAAAAAAACAGAGTACGATGAAACCCTTTTAAAAAGTAGAGGAATATGATAAAAATGAAAGAAAAAACAAGTTACGGGCGATCTAAGTTAAAAAATGGCTTATCTCGATTTCCGGTAAAACTACAAGTGCTATGAAAAAAAGTTAATTGGCAATAAAAAGATCTACAACTTTTGTTTTCACAAATTTTTCACATAACACCAAAATTCATGAGAAAAATTCAAATAACCAAGTTTTTGGTTTTTTATTTTTATCTTTTTAATTTTTTTCTACGATATTTGGTGAAAACTCACCTTTTTACGTTTCAAATACACTGTTATCTATTAGACTCAAAATAATAATTTTTTCACCTTATTTTGACTTAATATTAAAAAAGCACCCTAATTTTCAATCTAAAATTCTCGCGTCAGAATATCAGCTTTTTAAAAAAATCTGAATGCTTCTTGTTCGTTGAAATATCTAATTTCTGATGGTGTTGAAATACAATTATATAGTAAATGTTCTCAGAAAATGCAAAAAATTGAAAAAAACTCGAATTCGAATTTTAAAAAAATCATTGTGTACAATTTCATCAAAAAATGCTATTGCTGCAGTTTCATTCAATTGAAAAGTTTATTTATTTAATTCTAATTACATTCATATCATAGAACATCCCATAAAATGTAAATTTACATGTAAATTGTACTATTGAATTTAGATACATCATTCTGATTACGTTATCAATTATAATATTTTTAAAAACGTTAATCTTGCTATATATCAATACCTTTTCTTGAATTTTAATCACTTTTCTAGCAGTTTTTTGTCCCTTTGATGGCATTATTTCATCGTTAGATTCGACAAACATTTCCAATTTTAGTTGATCTTCGAAATCTTCAAGACCATCACCTTCTTCATCTTCAATATTATTTCCAGTCTACATTCATCCACAATTTCATCAGAATCATTAACTCTCTCGTAGGTTTTTTGTTCCATATTGAATCAATGTTCAGAACCATAACAATTTCAGCATAAATTTGTGCATTTTAAATCATGTTTCTGACAGACACATTTTGAACTGTTACATCCAGTTTCACATCTGCAGCAATTGGTTTCGAGCAATACTTTCGGAATTAATTACTTTGCTTCAAATTTGGGCATAATGCCACGTTGATGTTGCTTCCAGCCCAATCTGTTGCTGTCAGTTCGTTACCCAACCAAGTTTGAAGCTGATAATATGCCCTCCTTTTGTGGGTGGGAAGTTTGCCAAAATGAAAGATGATTTAATTTTTGCC
>WOGP01007762.1:0-11575 GCA_015342065.1 Leptinotarsa undecemlineata
CGACTCGGAAATCAACTACCTTAAATTTCGAAGTTTTTCATAATTACCCATGGTGGAAAAATTCAGTTGAGATAACTTTTTCATGGGGTGATCAATTACTATGATTGTAAGAATAAGTAACTTAAAAACTACCACTAAAAATGATATGCCGGCGCCTATGTCGAGGCAGGAATTCCTTCTCTGTACTGTTCTAATTGGTATTGGAAATACTATACATACTTAGTTGAATTATATGTGGCTTAAAAATATTACATCAATTAATAAAGGTATGGTATACCTTATCTACGTATTAATTTTATACTTGGTATATAACACATAATAATATTTGGCGGTCCGATGTTCAACTTTTCGCGGTTCGACCTATTATAGGTACCTGACCTTATCAGGGTATATTTAAATACTTGGCTTGACTTGATCTGTTGTTACTTGAAAAAAATCTAATAAACCGAAACCGGTCGTAACAAATAATAAACTTAGTAGAAACTAGACAAAAGTTGTTTCCTTTATTTTATATGCAATGTAATTAATAAATTGTTTTTCAAAAAATATTCTGACTCGAAGTTTTTTGTGTGAAAAGTTTCAATAAAAATCGAAGACAATGCCGATATGTTGATATCTGAATTTGCGTAGGCGCAGATTTATCTTATTAGTTCTCAATGAAACTTTTTATAGCTTTATAGCTTATCCCCTTTCTGCAATAACGAGTGAATCAAACTATTTTTATGCAGTGAATGACTGTTCGAACACGAGATTTGATAATGACCTGTGTTGCAATATAACATTGAAGCTGGAAACATTTATAAATCTCACAGCGTTTTGCGATTTTGGCGGATGTCAAGATTGGAATGCGGCCAAACAAATATTTATATATGGGAATCTGTAACGAGCGATTTTGCGTCAATTTCGAAAATGTATCACTTTTATTTGTATGCAAATACATATTTGGTTATGGTTATTTTAAAGTTAGCTCATTATCAATTCAAAGTTACATTGTAATTCACAATGGGACTGCATACGCAGTAGATGAAGAAATGTTTTTATGCGACAAAACTATTATTGGTGTTATAATTAAATTTAATAAAAAATGGAATAAAATAAATTCGTAGACATAAATGTTATATTTCTAAAACGAGAAATGTATGTCTTATATTTCATCCTTTTCAAGGGCTATGAAATAAAGAGGGAAAAAAGTATTTGCCCGTATTGGAAAAAAATCACCTCTTAATTACCACCTCAATTAGGAATAATCGTTACCACTTCTCACTTCATTTTATTTATGTACTTGCATAATAAATATGCTCTAGATTAACAGTGCTTAGTTTTGAAAAAAAATGAGCTTGAAGTGAAACGAGCATTTTTTGTGATTTTGCAAAAAATAAAAAATTGTCTTTTCTTCAAGATAATTAAAAAACTATTATTAATACGGAAAATGTATCTAAATGTTTTCATTGATGCTGCAATATACCCACCATTATTTTCATTTTTCAAATGCTACGTAGCGAAATACCGCCTGAAAAAGTAGGTTCACTGAGATCCGCGAGGTTTTTCATAATCACTACCAGGAGGAGCGGATGTTCTCAATTCTGTTTCATCCTCGTGACACAAGACACAATCACTACTATTAGGATCCGAATTATATAAGGCATTTTGCGTAAGATAATTGGGCATTTATAACTTAGAAAACATGTTTAAAATAAACTTTAAGCTAATGATAGGTTTATACTTTTTGAGAAACCTCTTTAGGATACCGTTGCTATAAGACTATAATTACCGATACATCTACTGACATCACCTGCATCTACAAATTACAATTTTTGTCAAGAAAACTTCACCCTTATCGAAAAAACTTTCAAATTGTGAACCGTAAACACCGTTAGGAACTGCTGCATGCGGTAGGATCGCCTGATACTCGTATATGCAACCAGAAATGCAAAAACATATGGTTAATAATACTTTTACAAACGTTCGTGCCAGGTCTTGGCAAATGTGTATCAATAGCTACGTCCACTATCCAACAGAAATTAAATTATCTCACAGAAATTAAGTTCCAAATGTAGACATATCCATGATATTTGTCAAAGTCAAAAACTAATGAAATATGTTTGAAAATGTTTTTGCAAAAACCAGCTGCCGCCCCCTGTTGTGTCTTGTTTTATGGGTGCTTAATGGTAAAGAATTGCTTGAATTTTAATAGCTTTATTCAACTAAAGATACAAATTATAAACTATTGTAAAGTATTATGAAATTGAGTAGTGCGTTGCCTCTACCGCTTTTAATAATTTACTATCCCAGTCCCGAAGATCGGGGTGCTAGGAACGTCCCTCTCCTCTCGACACTCACAGGGCCCGACAAAGGATGGCGTGAACATACTCCTTTCAATCGCTGATGGGCAAAGGACATATCCTTTGAAAACTTCGCTGGATAATGCCAGTAGACGTTTTGATGAAGGCTACTCTACTGATTCCATCAGGCCTGGACTCTTCCTAATTGCCATTGTGTTGGTCTGGTATTATCCTCCTTGATGAGGACTAGGGTTCTTTCGGCGAGTTCTCCCTGAGTTTGTTTCCAACGGCTACGCAGCTGCAACTCGGAGATATATTCTGCCACTCATCGTTGCCAGAAATGTGGGAACATCTGCTGGAGGAGCTGATATCGATTGAGACGATTGATTTTCAAGTATGTCATGTCATGGCCTGGTGCTGCTACCATGGGCTTGCCAATTAGGAAGTGAGCCGGAGTTAAAGGATTATAATCGTTAGGGTCTGCACTGAGGGGTAAGAGAGGTCGGGAGATTTGCGCACAGTGCAACATTTTTCAAAGCTAAGAGGAGTCTCGGAAATTACTCTTTTCAGGAGATACTTACAACTGTTCACCCCCATTTCTCATATTCCAACAAAGTGAGGGAATTGACGTGGTATAAACTGCCATTCTACAAGCTCGTTTGATGCAAATGCCGAAACATCGTCATACATAGCCTTTATTTTAAGAAATATACTAGTTCTTTCTGAGCACCTACATTGACAGAAAGCATTTCACTTGGTTTACCTCTTCTGGATACAAAACGGCGCAAAGCTTGTAAAAACACCTCAGAAGATATACTTGATATAATCTCGAGGTGTATAACCTCAGTCGCAAGACAAATAAATAACCGTATTTAACATTTACTCGTTCTACAATAGCGTCCCAACCTATCTTTAATAATGAAGGGCCCCGCGTAGTCCACACCTACTACTGAAAATGGACCTGATGGTGTAACCCAAAAATTGGAAAGATTACCCATCATAGGTTGTATTGATTTGGCGTTAAATCGAAAACATCGCAAACATTTACGAACAGTGGCGCGAGACAATTTGCGGCCAGCGATGGGCCAGAAAGAATTCCGGATAGTACCTAGCAGTAGTTGAGGGCCTGCGTGCATAAGCAGTAAATGTTGTTCTGGAAATATCAGTTTTGTAAGATGACGACGACTGTGGAGTAGTATGGGGTGTCTTTTATCGAACAGTGAAAATCGATCGTCCGGCATTGCGGCTCAAACCATCGTTTCACCTGACGGTCGATTGAATGAGTGGAACATATCACTTACGCCAACCCAACTGGCTACTGTCCTTCCAAGTGGGACTGGCTTTGTTGCATTATTGTCGGTATGCGACATTTTAACATAAGAATGTTGTTTCATTGAATAAGGTATATGTGTCCTTATCTGATGGAATACCTCAGTGACTTAAGAGACGCTTACACTTCCAGACACACATCATTGATTGATTTCACCAGAGCGATCCATATAAAGGTAAACGATGGACTGTTAGGAATGGGATCTTTGTCACTGTTCATATAGTTCTCATGCACACTTTGCTATTTCCGGACTTTCGAAAGCATCCAAAACATGAATTTTTCTAAATCAAGTGCCTGGGTGGCTTATCGGTTACCAACCACTGTCCTGAACGTCTCATGTTGTCGTAGAGGATCCACTTTTCCTCACACGTGACGATCGGTGACTTCAATGTCCACAATATCGAATGGCTCAATTTTTCAAATATCAACGACGAACAAGGTCGCGAAAATGAGGCTTTTGCAATAAGCAGCGGACTTACTCGGAGTATAAATGGACCAACAAGGATTCCTACCGTGATGGAGAATATGCTAGCCTTTTGGGGCTATACCTATAAAACAATCCAGAAATTCACAGTCTCCATTGGGATCTTCTGACCACAAACTAATTTCAGTGTTGAGTAAATTACCTATGAATGTTGAGGAACAATCTAAGCCGCGCAAAGTTTGGCATTACAGATCAGCTGAATGGGAGGATCTTCAAGACCATTTCGGAAATTTCCCCCGGCTAGATTTTTGTTTCAGCTCTGAAGATCCATCAAATTGTACATTGATGAATTGATTCCTTTTTTATTGAAACGATCTTCTATCAAGCGCAACAACTCTTGATATTTCTAATGCCTTTGACCGTGCGTGGCATGAGGGTTTGTGTGCCAAACTTCGATGCTATGTCTTGTCGAATCATTTTTGTGTATGGCTCTTCAGCTTCTTGAAAGAACGTTCCCTGCAAGTGGCTGTCGATGGATATCTCTCGAATATATTCACTATTAACGCTGGTGTTCCCCAGGGATCCATATTGTCTCCAACCCTCTTTTTATTATATATCAATGACTTATTGGAAAAAACTGATAATCCAATATATTGCTTTGCTGACGCCAGCACACTTGTCTTGTCATTCCATTTGGATTCCAGTACATTACCTACGGAGGCAACCGCCTCACCGCCACCGGCAGCAGAAGGTTGCGTATCTTAATGAGGTAACCAGGTTCAATTCAATGCCACAAAAACCCAGACATCGGTTTTCTCCAAGAAGGTAAATGTCTCCGAACCGGATATAATAATGTCAGGTCACGAAATTCCGCTTTCTGGTTTCAACTTTTTTTTTGGGGTGTTAAAATAGACACCAATATGTCTTGGCACAATCATGTTGCTGGAATTGCAAAAGCTGCTTCTCAAAAGATTGGAACACTGTTTCGAATCAAAAAACTGTACACACCTCAGCAACTTTTGATGCTTTATAAAGCTCAAATCTCAAAGCTCAAATCAGCTATCCTCCTGATTTGAGACGCTAACATCACGTGCAACCTTGATAGCCTGGAACATCGAAGAAGGGGTGGAAATTTGTCTTTTCTTTAGATACTTTCATGGAAGGTGTTCAAGTGACTTGTCACATTTGATTTCACCAAGAGCGGTACATATCAGAAATACGCGACGGACTGTTCGTTCATTAACTCTATCATTGCTAAATGCCTGGTTATTTTTTGGGGCTGTTTTGGCAGCGCTTCAGTTAAATTTGAATTCGTTGATAAAATTGTCCGAAAATCGCTCAACGACATTATTAGCTGAAATTTGAAAAAATTAATAGCATCGATGAATTGATTGGAAAATTCTCTATCGATCAGTGTTTACCGCGACAAATATTTATTGAGATATGGAGCGTGTTGAACGATCCAAAATTTTTCTTGCCCTCGAATATTGGTTGCGTGTTCTTTGAAACGAGTTTTAATATCTCTCTCAGTCTATCCGATGTATTTTTTGGCAGAGTCCTCATAGCGTATTTAAAATATCTGCGACCTTTCATTTTTCAGCATCTTGTCTTTTGGTTACCTAACATTCGTTGAAGTGGGCAAGACATTTAGAAGGCTACTTGCAACTTCCTAAAAGATACACCAAAGGATTATATCGCGAGTGTTCAGATGTCATGTTATGGTATTTATTATTTTATATTCATATTCCCATAACGTGTCTCGTAGCAGTCTTTTGATATATGATACTGTACTGCACATTTTAACACGTAGGTGTTTCCTATTATCATTTCAATTGTCAGTTTATCATAGTTTACTACTAACATTAACAAAACACCAAAAATGCCAGAATTATTGAATTAGCATATAAAGGGTGAGTCAGGAATGAGACATCAAATTTTCGAGGTTTGATACAATGATAGAGATTTGAGAAAAAGAATCTGTACATGTCGGATGTATATTTGAAGGTCGTCTATTACTGGATCGGAATACACCCTAACAAGTTGGTAGTTCTCAAACATACTGTATAATATTTTATAAACTGAAACAGGTGGACTGGAAATGTAAACAAATCACTGATATCAGAAAATGACCTTTTACAATTGAGTAGAATTTGACACTGAAAATGCAGTGTTCTAAAAAGAGATTCAAACTATAAGTTTACTGGACCTTGAGATATAAATTGGGTCATCTATTTTGAGATGCTTCGCTTCTTGTCTGGATATCAAGTAATGGTCATCGTTTGTTTGAAAGTGGCTGACAGTGAACCTTGGTGAATGTTACCAGTTCGGACATCCATTAGGTATTGTCCAAAATTGTGTTGATATTTTCGAAATATATGAAAGACCAAATTAAATGAAATGAAAATTGTTAAAATACTAAAAAATTAACATTGAAGGAAATATTCGGTGAAATCCGTTAAAAACAAGAGTAATGTAAAAAAGAGCAAACACGAGTAGTAAAAATTGAAAGAACGCTAATTTGTAAAGAAAACGAATTATTGTGTCCTGAAATGGAAATGAAATACTCATTACACTTATACAAACAATAAAAAAGTGAAAAAATATAGTAAAATTAAATAAATCAGATATATGATGCGAAAAAAATTCAAATAAGAAAAAAATTCTGTCAACAACCTTGCGAATGTTAGTGTTCACAATTATCTTCGAGTGACAACATTTTAAATAATGGAAGTTTGAACTTGTAAACATAATGCTTAATGTGTTCGTTGTAGTATTTTACGGACTGTTTTTTCTGGAGAAAAGATACAACTTACGTATTTTCTGAAGTTTTAATATAAATCCAAAATAATAGGCACTAAATTCTCAGACATGAGTGACGTTTTCGTTTTATTGCGATAATATTTCTGAGAATGTATTGCCTACTATTATGGAATTAACTATAATAAAATTATATCAGATACACTTTAAGTACATTTTAATAAAAAGCGGAAAGGTTTATTGATTTGGTAAACAAATGTCCTTTTGGTT
This sequence comes from Leptinotarsa undecemlineata, assembly GCA_015342065.1. Taxonomy (NCBI): domain Eukaryota; kingdom Metazoa; phylum Arthropoda; class Insecta; order Coleoptera; family Chrysomelidae; genus Leptinotarsa; species Leptinotarsa undecemlineata. Next base: position 7,064 of record WOGP01007762.1, read on the forward strand.
CCCTTCGAAAATCTGTCTGTCTATTTAAAATCTGTTTTTCCGTTAATCAGCTGCTAATAAACGAGGCACTCACTTTCGTTTCTATTTCTACCCTCATTCAACTTGTTTTTCCACACAGAGTGATGGATTGGTTGTGTAGAAGAGTGTGGGAACCGAATAAGAAAAAAAGATCTCGGTGTTAATTCAATGTTGATGATAAAAAAATGTGTATTGCATAAAATATAATTTTAATTATGCTAACAGTTGTTTTGTATAATATTTATCCTTCACTCCTGCGAAAAAACGTTTGTTCATGATCTACATACAACTGAGTGAAAAGTGTTTATTAATATTTCAATTTTTTTATTAATTAGTAACTTTTCCACTATATGTTATTGGAAATGTTTAAAGGCAACAAGTTTTTTTGTATCTTGGATCATTTCTTTATACTATTTCATTTATGTACATTTGTATTTACTTGTATCCGAGCCAGTAGTTAGAAAATAAAAATGTTCCCAGCCGAAATTATGATATTAATCTAGACCTTGTATTTGGCTCGTGCAAATACTGCGTATAATTAGAAAAATGTGTGTCTATTTGAGCCAACGAAACAGGAAACCAAAATTGGTTGGAATATCAGTTCTAAAAAAAGGTAGTTGATTTTTTTTTAATATGACCACTGAATATGATTTCATTATCAAATTTGACTGTGAATAAGGTTGTGAACATTACAATCTTACAATAATAACACTAATATTAATAACATAATATTATATTAATAACAATAAAACAATATAATAAAAATAATAATTTATGTATGCAAGTGAAAATCACGACATAGTATAAAACGAAGTCGATTTTTAAAACTACCCAATGAATTTAGATGCGGGTTTTATTCAGTAGATAGAGTAATTCAAGATGAAGTTTTATAGGTATATAACATGCATAATATAGTACAGAAACCCTGATAGATTTAGAGTTTTCTAATGTGATGTCGTAAATAAACACATTTTTTGAGCTTACATTGTAAACGCTGGCTGAACCGTACGAGATAGATGAAAAAAATGTGCTACAGTATTGTACACTAGCTCTACAAAAAATTTCAGTGGTGTATGTCTATCTCTTAAGGATAATATACAATACCAATTTTTTATCTTCGATAAATGGCAATATAGTATTACTCCTTATCCAATTAGGTACTTCAATTCAAATACATTGTGCATTTAATATAGATCAACATGGCCTTTCAAAGCATGTATCTGTATCTGTTGAGTGGGGAGGGTGAGTGTAAGTCCACAGACTTAGGCCACATGTGACCCATTGTACATCCTCCCAGGGAGTTGTCCTCCTTGATCATCGTCCATCTTGTCCTTTCCAGGAAGGTGGACATGTCACTGGGATACATCTCCTTTATATCGGCAGGTGTAGGCCAAGACTCGCCGAACACACTCTCTTTTATTGACGATAACTCCGGGCACTCACATAAGACATGTCTGACAGTCTGATCTTCCTGTATAGAGGCGTGTCCACTAGCCTCATATTATGGAAGTGTTTCCTTAGTTGACAGTGGCCAGTCAGAAATCCTACTGTTAATCGTAGATTTTTCCTGATTAACGGAAAAACATATATTTTTTTAAACAGATCGCCAGATATTTCTTCGGCGCCAGCTTCCCAGGGTCACCCAAGGTGATTCTGGCAAAGATGACATCCTTTGATTTCATCCCATCTCTTTAGGGATTGAGCATCGGTGTAGCATTTGGCTAGTTCCGCAATTGTCGAAGTCATCAGGTCGTAGGTGCCACTGGGTCCTAAAATTCTTAGTCGAGCCGCTTCCTTGGCAAAAGAGTCGGCAAAGCGATTATCTTTACTCCTGTCGTACCCTCCAACATACCTCAGAATAATGTTATTATCTACCAAGGCTTTGGCTAAATCTTGGTGACACTCTAGTACTAGCCCTGAGGTTACACGTTGTCTGTTCAAGGCTAATAGGGCTTGTCTGCTGTCAGCATGTAATTTAAATGAATATTTTCGAAGATATTACAGTTGACAGGGGATTTTAAGCAAAAATTAAGAAATTTCAGTAAATAACAAAATTATTCCTGTTACCCACACACTTTTTAAGATATAGGTTTGTTTCAATCGGCATAAGCCCCATTCGAATCGGTGCACTTTTGACAACGTACAGCTTGTCAAATGTAGGAAGAGGTTTCTGAATTCCGTTATGGTCCCGCCCACCTGATGTGCGTTCGTTAGAAGACTATGAGAGCGATAGAGACAGAGAGAGAGAGAGAAAGAGGGAGAATTCTCAAACCTCTTCCTATATTTGACAAGCTGTACTGGAAGTCGATTAATACCGCCAGAGTAAAAAGTTTGTGCTCGGGACTCGATGAAGATGACGAAGGCAGTTTTGCGTGGTCCTTATTGGCGAAGGTTCTACCGGTGAGAACGTTACAGAATTGCACCATACTTCCCAGACCTCGGGGGAGTATGGGTAAGACAGAATTTTGATCGCTCAATTCGTTAAAATTTTGGATAGTGATTTGTTAAACGTACGGACGGACGCTGTGGTGGAGCAGGATCGTAGCTTTTCTGTTGATTAGTGCCAACTGCTGCCGACGCAATTTTCGGTACATTTATTTTATTTTCCCACGATATGACTCTGTTGCTGTGGTTTGGCCCGGTTGCCGAAAGTTATAGTGGTTCACACCAGCCGCTAACCCATCACAATATAATAACCATGGTCTTTTTTTGGTGGGTTATCGCCTTTGGGTGCCTGCACGTCTCGTGTTGTAGAGAATCTGCTTTTCATTAGACCTAAAGATCCGTTTTGATTGCACAAAGGCGTAAAAGAACATACCTCAGAACGTGACAATTTCTGTCGCTCGTTCGAATCTTGGAGCACCCAGTTTTCGAGATTGTGACCTTTCTTTCCAATACGTTTTAAACCATCAAAATCCGCATGGGAACTGACGCCCAATTCTTCCGCCATCCCACGCACCATTTGTGATGGGTCAGTCTCCACCAGGGCCGACAAGTCCTCGTCCTGGATTACCGGGTCGACCACTTTGGGGCTCTTCGATGCTAAAATCTTCTGAATGGAATTTCACACGCCAACGTCGAACAGTGCGCTTATTAACATGCCAAATGACTGGTTAATTTTTCGTGGGGTTTCGGCAACGCTTTGGTTCAATTTGAATTCGTAGAGAAAAATAGGCTGAAAATCGCTTAACGACATAATAAAATAATAAGCTGAAAAGTGGCAATGAATATTTATTTATATATGGAGCTACGAAAACATATGACATTAAAATTGTCAAAACTTTCAACAGCCTACTACCTAGGACAAAGTGACTGATTCGATGAAAAATGTGTTTCATTAATATTGTTGTAAATCATGACTGAAAGGAAATAACGCCGACCGCCACTGGTATCCATGAACCAGAGCTGACATAGCTGAGAGCGTGGGAATAACCAATGTTACTTGCCGCTCGAGAAGCAGCAAGAAACATACTACCGATGTCGATAGAACTCCGGCGAAATTTCTAAGATGTTTCATTTCGATATTTAAACGCTGGCTGCAAGCGTATTCGGACAGTCAAGTACACAGTGAAGTGGACGTTACAGTGCGGTACGCGAAGTGATATAGTAAGGCGATAGACATTCAAATAATAGTTGAAATTTTAGTTGAAGTCTTTGTAGTATTTAAAGTGAAATAAAGTTCCTAATAAAGTTCCTAAGATAACAGTTGCTGTTTCAGGTCCCTACCATAATAAGTGGTGTTTCTTGTTCTTATGACTTGCTCACTCTCCCATCTATCTTTTCCTGAAACCCATAAAATTGTCGTGTTTTCTTTATTAGTTTATACAGATTTGTACATTTTGTTTTTGTTATCTTCTTCTGTATTGAGCTTTTTTTGTCAATGAATTGCTCGGCTTCTCATATTCAATTACATCGCGAGTTTTCTCTGTTCCTTTGGTACATTGTCTATACCTATACAAACTATCGTTCTAATGTGTCCCATAAATACAAAACAAGATCTGCTCCAAAACACCAGAACTGAAACACTTTTTTCGATGTGAGTTTCACCAACCAAATTAGAATATTCATGAGATTAAATAGACTACTGCATCTACTGAAGATGCTAACTTGCTTGGTAAAACATCTGTTGAGTAATGTCGCAGTAATGGCGTTTTGCACAATGAGATCATTTTGAATTTATTCTATGCCAGATTTTCCAGTTCACTGTTCAATGAAATTTTTTTTAACCGAAAAATGTCTAATGAGTAACCCTGTGATTATTTTGGTACTCTGTCAAAACAGTTTTTCGGATCTTTTCCTTGATGGTCCCTTACCAATGATGTGTTATATGTAAATGAAGTTGATGATCCGTGTCTAGTACACTCATTTTTCGGAGTCCATGACTTGTGGTAGCCTACTATACACTATGTCCGTAAAGTATGGAACAAATTCATTTTTAGCTAAACAGGTCATTTTAAGAAATAATCCTGAAACACGTCGATTTTTGATGTTAAT
>WOGP01007763.1:0-11575 GCA_015342065.1 Leptinotarsa undecemlineata
ACAATGGACAAATCCCTTAAAACAGGGTGATACCTACCTGCTCTTTATGAAACGACATAATTTTGCAATGCGGACTAGGGAAGTGACAGAATTTATTTACGGATCACCCTGTAGCGCTTTTGAATACTTAATGAGATTTTATTACTCTACACTCTTTTGAAATAGACTATAGAAGTGGTAGTAGTGATGATTTTCAGTGAATGTTTTTACACAATAAAAACACTCCACAAGAACATACACTATAGCGCAACCATGAAATGAATTAGGAATGATAAGATATCAATTTCTGTTCTTGTATCAAGGTACATTTCAAATTTCTAAACATGTAACAGATGAAGTTCAGTTGAGAGATCAGATTGGAATAATGTTCCTTCCAGTTTAGAACCTTATCCACGATTACCCCTGAAAATTTCACCCAATAACTCAATTCGACAGAAAGATCATGAATATTATTGGGAGTTTGACATCTTTTCTAGTATTTGTAAAATTGAGTCATATTTGTTATATCGCTGTTGAAGTGGGAGAATTGAAATTACGTTCTGATATAATATTACTAATAACAAATGTAGACCAGGTAATCCTCAAGTTTATTCAAAATGATCACAGTAACATCATGAGCATACCTGATGAAACTAACATTGGATAGCATGCTATGACTGACATTTATACAAAACAAAACAGAACATGGTCCCAGGGCCAGCTCACTGATCATTGAAGATAGTAGTATTCAAAGAACTTTGAAAAACATGACAATGTTTGAGATGTCTTTGAGATATGCAAATGATGATGAGAAAACGCAACTGTACACTATCAACTTTAATCAGGAAATCTGATCGGAAACAGCTATACGTATACCAGTAGGGAACGGTAAACCCAATTTTTCCCTTTGAGAGAAAATCGTCGCAATATTGTATGGCATCGTTGAAATTGGTGGTAACATATTTATTTGCCACATAATCTTTCATTCCAGCACGAACCAACTCAATTAGCCTTAAATTACCTGCAGGTAATCGCACAAATATGTGATTTACTACTGGAAAAAGCTGATCTATTCCATACCGATTCAGTTTTGGATTGAAGTTGTTTATGGGGGCATAAAATTCAGGTTTCAGCATATTTTCCCCAGACGGAATATTCCTCTTCGATAATTATCTTTGCCTATCGGCTTCTTGTCGATTTGTCCATTATGATATTCTGCATTATCGGTCACCACAACGCGTCCCAACGGCACAACTGTTCGGACACCCATTACTCATAATTATATAAATTCATCTGGTTGTGATGTTCACCTGTATTTCAAAATACAATTTCTGATCAACATAAGAAGTAGATACGAACCCAATTTCACCACCTGCATGTATAATGAGAAGACGTTTTTCTTCAGTAACACGTCTTTTCAAACATCCCATGGTATGACTACTCCAACTTTTCTGGTGCATATGTGAATATACAGTGTGTAGAAGCAAAATGGAATAAATTCATTATTTCGGTTACGGTACATATTTTGAAAAAATCCCGAAACACGTCAAATGTAAATAATAATTTGACATTCTTCAACGTAAAAGTGGCACTCCTAAGTTCAATCCCTTTCGAATGACAGGTAAAACCCTATTTTTTTAATGAGAAGTATGGGTGTGTGATATATCGTTTGGAAGAACTCTTCATTCTTTATTCAAAAATGTTATCGCTCTCAGGTTCATTGTAACAATTGAGAAACAAATAAATTGATATCATGTGGTTACCGAAATTCGATAAAATACACTCAAAAACTAATAGTAATGCAGAACGTAATGAAATGTAGATTATGAAAAAGAACTATGGATGTTAATTAAATATATGCTCAAAATATTCACCGCTAACATCTTGGCAACATCCTAATTTCAAATAAAACTGTCTTCTTCTTCTTCTAACATTCTTCAAAATATCAGGCGTGACCGACCTAATCGCAATTTTTATTCGTTCTTTCAAGTTATTCAAATCTGAAGGTTTAGTTTTGTACACATTACTTCTTACATAACTCCGCATAAAAATAAATCTAATGATGAACGATCAGGTGATCGCGCTGGCCATTCAATCAATCCTTGCTTCCCTATACACCGATTGTGAAATGTTGTATCGAGGTATTGTTGGACATTAACTCGGTAATGTCGTGGTGCTGCATCCTAGTGGAACCATATTGTATTCACTGGAACTGGTTATAAATTTGCCAAACTTGGAATGACATCATTTTGCAGTAGTGCCAAATAATTATCGGGGCCCAATGATATGGTTTCGTACAATCCCTGCCCAAACATTAACCGTTTGAGGATATTGCGTGTGTTCTTCTCTCATCCAGTAAGGATTTTCCGTTGACCAGTAGCGGCAATTTTGCCTATTAGCATGACCATTAACAAACAAAGTACACTCATCAGAAAACGTAACGTCTTCATCCATAACATTTTTATCCAACATGTCCATTATTTGCTCACAAAATTGAATGTTATTATCAAAATCGTCATTCATGAGCTAATGAGTAGGTATCATTTTATAGAGATATTTTCTTTTAATATGTTTATAATCGATGTATGGCTAACATTGAATGTAATGCATGCCTGTCTACTCGATGTATGTGGGTTTTCCTCAAACTCAAGCATCACATCTAATTTGAGTTCATCACTCATTGCAGCTGCTTTTTTATCTGGCCCACATGACGAAGCTCGCGAAACTGCTTATCTATTTTGCTTATTGTTTCTTGAGATATGGGCGGTAATTAAGAAATTTCTCTTGATGTAGGCGAGCTACTTGTAAATGTGTTCGGGTTTTATCTCCGTAACCAATCATTTGTATAACAGTTATTTCATGCATTTCCGTTAATGTAACCGTTTTCCAGACATGAAGTTACCAAACTTCAAACTTTTATTAAAATACTGATGATTAATGTGGTAACATACAAGAGAAGTTAACAAGGCGTTTTAAACTAACTTTGCCACGAAAATTATTTAGTTTTTTGCAGCATACTATCTGAAAAGAACATTGCTATGGTATTTGCTCACTTTCCTATTATCAATACTTCAACATGAAATGAGATTTGAGTATATCACAATGATTTTTGAGTGTATTTTATCGAAATTAGGTAACCACACGATTTCAATTTATTTAATCATAACTGTTGCAATAAACCTGAAAACGATATAATTTTTGAAACCCAATTTGAAAATTTGAGGGTTTCACCTGTCAATCGATGGGAGTTGAAGGTAGGGGTATCATTTTTTCTTTAAACTATGTCAAATTATGATTTAAATTCGAATTGTTTCGAGATTTTGTTAAAATATGTACCGTAACCGAAATAATTAATTTATTTCAGTGGGCTTTCACACACTGTTTCACTATATGAACAGGTATGCATTTTTTCAAAAATTATTATCCTGAATAGTCGAATGAGTTGTTATTTTTCACGTTATTCAATCGAAATCTAAGTTTATGAAATTTTTTTCGGGGAGATTTCCAGCAACCCTGACAGTATGACGTAGAAATTCGTTTCTTTTTGATAAGGAAATTAATCATGCATCTGCCTAAAATTGCCAAATTAGCATTATCCATTACAATTCTGAAATTTTTGAAACATCTCTTTCATTTGGAGTAAAAATGTTTTTTTGACCATTTTCAATTTTCTGAATCTGCCTGTTCTGGCAGTGTCATTGTGACAATATTATGTCTAGGAAAACAATTAATACTTTGATTTTTTAAATATTATGACAATAATGTTGTAAATCATGTCTTAAGGAAATAACGCATGTCGCCAGTGGTGGCCATTAATCAATTGTGACCTAGCTAAGCGTCTTTGATTTATCGGGTCGAGATTTTATAGCGGGGCAGCACCTCTACACGATGTTCGATAAAAAAATATGTGACCATCATCTGACTTCATCATTGATACGAGGAGCTCACAGTAAATGTCTCATATGATTGTGAAATGTTCAGAAATTGATAAAAAATAAGACAAAGTGGTGAAATAAACGTATGTTTAGGTCAAAAACTTATGCTTATCTATTCCAAAGGTTTTTCAGAATGATGGGTTTTTAATTTATTTCAACATTTGTTTTCAAGTTTCTATTGGCAAATTTCAAAGTATAATAAATTCTTTCCCTTGTGAAAAGGGAAAATGAATTATCCATAAAAAAATTATTACAAGGGTGAGAAATGTTGATTTTGAGTACATTGTTTTGAGCTGGTTGCCTATGCATTCAATGGCAGATAAATTGTTGAAATGATTGAGAAATTCTCTAGATGGATGATACTTTGCAAAAATGAGTTCGAAGGCATATATAAACTTCCAAACTGTTTGGCTTCTGTTTTAATGTATGCCTTAAAATAATTATATACATTTGTTTCATTCTGTGTGGTACTAGGCGCCGCGCGCCGTGGCAAAATTTGTACATTTCCTTAAAGGATATCCATAAACATAGCCCAAGTTTTTGCCTTCGGGAGTGGCTAGAGTTCTATAATCATTTGACTCTACTCTCAAGCGTTTATAGGGATTTTTTGAAACTTTATTCTATTCATGTCAAGCAACTGTAATATTAGATACAATCTCACTAGTATTTTCTAGACAGTTAGCCTATGTGAAATACTGAAGGGTAAACGTGTTTTTGAAAGCTCTGGTAATTTTTGAATAGAAGTTGGGTTTTTGGCATTTCCACAAGTATTTCTCAGTTGACCAAAGTAATTCTCCATGGTCCTGATTCATATTCCTCGTCAAGGAGAGTCCTTCAATATGTAGGTTTTCCCAAAGTTGCAGAAATGCTGAAATAGTTTTCTGTCACTCCTCAATGAATCTCATTTGTTCAGTCGAGTTTTTTCTATTTTTTGATATTACAGTTGATTTGCTGAAAAATATTTTCATATCTTTCAGAAAAATCAATTTGTTTTGGTGTTCTGAAAAAGGTTTATCAAAATTTTTGACGTCAAATCGATTTGAATTCAAAATATCAAACACTCTATTCATTTTTCATCCACAGTTTCTGACAAGTTATACCCCAATTATACTACTGACTCTTAATCCAATTTTTGACAATTGCCCAACAGCTTCAATCACAATATTTTTTATATCCAGCATTGATGTGCATGGATTGATAAAAAGTATGCAACTGGCTGTTTCCAGTTCAAATGTATGCCTTTTGCCATGACTACCAAGGCATATTATGCTATAGAAGCCAGTTACGTGTTCAATATGTCTTCAGAACCAACTATTTTATCCATTCCTATATTGTAGAATAAGTATGACTTGATGCTCATTTCATCGAAACAAATGATATTGAATAGATTGAATCCTAATTTGAAAAAAGTTTAGGAAACGTTTATTTCATTTAATTTTTATTCGTTTTTCTAAAATAATTCTTTTATTTCATTGGATTGGTTGTTGTGAATCAAAACTTCAGTATGAAATACAGATTTCTTAGTTTTGGGTTGCCTACTGTGCTAATAATTATGGGATGTGTCAACCGAATGAAATTCGGTTTGTTGTTATTGATGACAGAATGTAAGAGTAGACATATTTATATATAAGTAGGCTCCAAAAAAGGTTATTTTAATATACATTTGATCAATTGGTTTTGCAAAGATTTTCGTTATATGTTCATTCCTTCGAACTTACATAATGAATACTAGAGAAACATACATTTTTTCGTCAGTTGGAAATCGAAAAAAATCAATGCCGACATCACCCTGCAAATTAAAGCAACCCACAGCTCGACACTTGTTCATTTCGAAACTAGATACAAATTTTTCACAAAAGCAAAACCATCACTCACAATGACACACTCTGTAGTAATATTCCATGCCTCGACTTGGCTCGCTTGGTGAACGGATCAGATTCAGTCTGTTGCGCTGTAGGTCAACTGAGTATAAAATTCAAGGTGGGACATCTTGATTCAAATATGGCGGAGAGTAAACTTACTTGTGTTTACTTCTATACGGTGCTACTGGCTTTGATAGAATTCCAAGGAATTTTCCAGCGCTTTCGATTGCCAAATATAAGCGCCATCCACTCGAACAGTGACACAGTCCAGTGCGGTACGCAGAGTGACCTAATAAGGCGATAGACATTTGAATAATAGTTGAACGTTGAAGTTTGAGTTGAAGTGTTGAAGTGTGTATTAAAAGTGAAATAAAGTTTAGTTTGGTTAATGTTCAGTGTAACCCACGGGGAAATACGTAACAATGAGTTCAATAATGGTAAATGAATAACTTCAGTTTAGTAATTCAAAAGTAAATTCGAATATTTGCGTTCATTGATTACCGGAGATTCAAACAGGTTTGAATTTTTGTCCTTCATTTTCTGTATGTAGTATATCATAGTCCATGTTGGAATCGTGGTTATTCTCCTAAAGTTTGCAAGCATAGATAGAATTGATGTTCTTCAACACAAATCATTTTTTTTTATTCGAAAATTCTTGTTCTGAAAGTTTCTGATGTCCTTTCCATACAAACTTTTGGGCATGATCCAAATGTTGGTTTATATATCCCCAATTTGGTTTTTTCCCCTTTTTGACTTGTTGTTCTTTATACCTAGGTCTACCCAAGGAGTTGCCAGTCTTATATATTATGCTTATGTTATCTTTTGTTAGTAGTATTTTCATTTTATATGATGATTATGTTTTTATGTGAATGTTATGTTGGTGTTATTTTTAATCAAATCAAATCAATTTTGTTTCGATTTTAAAACGTTATGAGTTGATAATTGTATTAGGAATAGTCGGTGAAAGCTGAATCACAAAGGTGAATTACAGACTATTACAGTCGAACTAGACACACACATAGAAACGCTTGCACTCCCACACAAACACTCACGTTAAATGATCATAAACGCTGTAAAACGAATTTGAAACTAAAACATTTAAAAATTTTCTTTTGTACCTTCCTATGTTCTGTTTTGTTTTATTTCAGTTGGTAAAACATCAAGTTATCAGGACCTGCGAAATCAGGACTTTTGAGAGCAATCCGCCCTCGAGGTAACGGAACTTGATATATTACTCAGTGTCTTAAAGCCAATCGATTGTTATTTTGAAAAAAATAGAGAGAAATTTCCATTACACGCATAAGCATAAGCCAGTATTTCTGATTTCTTGAAAATAGGTACCTCTGGAGAAGGTTTCAAATTGCCTACCAATTCTACATACGAATTGGAAGCGGCAACATTTTTCTTTTCTCACTCCGGTAGAACTGAAACTACGACTCTTCAAGGCGAGGCTATCAGGTTCAGGGTCACCAGGGGCTGCCCTCAAGGTGGGGTACAATCTCCCCTTCTGTGGTCGCTCGTGGTGGATAGTCTGCTTGATGCCTTCGACAGAAGTAAAGTTGATCTGCAAGATTATGCAGTTGACCTTGTCATCCTGGCAAGGATCACGTCGGGAAGGGTAGCTTGTAATATTCTCCAAAGCACGTTGGACGTTGTTCACACTTGGTTCCTGAGGGAGCAGATGTCTGTCAACCCCAGCAAAACTGTGTTAATCCCCTTCACCAAGAGAAGGAAATTGAACGATCTAACACAACTTTCCCTCAATGGTGTGGTCATTCCATTCAAGACGGAGGTGAAATACCTTTGCTTTGTCCTTGATAAAAGACTCACGTGAAATGCTCACTTGGAAAAAGTTTTACACTAAGCCAGACTGTCTCTATGGACATGTCAAAGGATTTGTGGTGAAACTTGGGGTTTAGGTCCCGAATAATTCCATTGGATTTATGTGAAGATTATCAGACCAATGATCATGTATGGTGCAATTGCTTGGTGGCTGAAGGCTTCACAGAAAACGGCCCAAGCAAAGCTCTCTGGCGGCTCACAGAGACAGGCTTGTCTGGCTATCAGAGGTTCCATCAATACCACACCGTCAGAGGCCATGGAGATCCTTCTAGATCTACCTCCTCTCCACATTTTTCTGGAAAAAGAGACTGGATGTACTGCATACAGACTTGTGCACATTGCCAATTGCACAAATCAATTCAATGCAGAGGGCAACAGACTGTTAGTTGACATTGGAAGTCACACAATTCTGGAAATGACCTCTGACTTTTTGCCTCCAACTGTCAACTATGAACTGCCTTATAAAGTACTATTCCCGAGTAGAGAGGACTGGATCCTGCGGGAGAAGAAAATATTAGGAGCAGATAGTTGTTGGTTTACAGATGGATCAAAAACACCTTCCAGTTGTGTTGCAGGTGTTTTCAGTCGTAGACACAGGACAAAGTTATCTACCTACGTAGGAACTTATGCGACTGTATTTCAAGTGGAAATGAATGCTATTAAATTGTGTGCGGAGAGATTGGATGAATCCAACCTCACTCACAAGTCAATAAAATATTCTCGGACAGTCAGGCGGCGTTGGAAGTTCTTGGCTCCCACCGAGCAACGTCTAAATTGGTAGCAAACTGCCAAAAAGACACGCCCCGATAGGAAGACTAAACAGATTGTCTCTGGTCTGGATTTCTGGCCATACTGGCCTGGGAAGCAATGAAGCTGCTGACTCTCTTTCAAAGGAGGGTGTTGCAAGCGGCTTCATTGGACCAGAACCTGTCATTGTCATCGCTTTGAGCTTTGGCAAACAAACACTTAACTTCAGGATGGCAAGAATAGTTCTGGACTTCTGGCAGAATCTTTCTGGATTGGCACTCTCCAAGGCGTTTATCCACCCTTCGAAGCTTGATCCCAAACAGTTGTTGGACTACAGTAGGGATGAACTACGATGTCTAACATACCTTCTTACAGGTCACTGTCACTTGAATCATCACATGCAGAGACTTGGACTCTGTCTGGAAAACGATGGAATGGAAAAACATATACTTTGTGCCTGCCCCGCTGGGGACCGAATCAGGTTCTTTGAGTTCGGCAGAATCGTACTCTGAACATCGGACCTGAAAGACCACTTACCATACGAACTAATCGCCTTCGTTAAGAAGCTGGGTTTATTTGGCCGAGTGTGAATAGCCACAATAAACCCTTATGTCATCCTACACTCTCCTGGTGATTTCTAGAAATCCAGACTATCTGCAAATAGTGTCACTGATTTTTAGGTTTGAAGGCTGTCGATTTTTTCAGTTTCTTCCTGGCATTTCGCTAACCCGAGTGGCTAGGTTCTTCACAGGTTAATACATCTTTTTTCCCTCTCTCCGATGACTGAATATCATGGCTACGTGACGGGAATTTTTGTTGACTCTCAGGTAGTTCGATGTGCTAATACATGGTACCTACTAAAATCAAAATTCTTCATTGTCTATTTCTCTTATAATATTAAAGTCCAAATGTACCAAACTATCTGAGTCAACAAAAGTAGATTATATAGATTTCTATAAAAAAAAATAAGTTTTATCGTCTGACAGCTCATATACCAAATTTACGAAAAGTCGAATGTGTTGGCAACAATGAAACTCAGGAAAGGGTTTTAAAAAATGTAGTTGACCTTGTTCATGTCTTGGATATAGTAAGCTATCCTTACAGATAGACATATCCCATCGGACACATTTTTGTAGACCTATAACTGAAGAATAATATGTAGTGAATTGTTTTGTTATATCTCAGACTCTTACAGGGATTCGCAGCATTTTCGGTGAAGTTCCTTGCGAAATTATCACATGCGAAAACTGGTTATTCTGAAAATGTTCGTCATTGGAGTATAGGTACAGGTATAAGTACGCCAAACTATCTGAAAGAACATAAACACGCTTTACGTAATTTACCTACTCAAAACCAAAGCAATCAAGAATCTTCATTTTCTCTTTGGATTATAAAACTAATAATACATTATCATTAGATACATACATATTACAATAATTAAATCATTCTCATTCAAGAAAGAAAGTAGTGATGAGCCCAAGAAGACAACAAAAGGCACGCCGCCATATATTCCTACGAATGGACAGAACCTTCTAAAAAAAGTTTATGAAAAAACCAGGTGAGAGAAATTCGACCATCCAGCTGAAGCGTGAATTATCTGATTCAATGTTTCCATGAACTAAGCGCACTCGCGCGGCTCATTGAAGATATTCAGTGAGTGTTAGATCAGTCCGTGTTTACGTAACTGACCTCAGCGCCGTGTCTCGTCAGCTAGCTTTTCGGCGAATAGAACTTGAAGGATTTCTGAGACAGCCTCCTGACATGATCAGTGACTGTCTCAAATTTGGCTAGATCTAACAGATATTTCAATGAAACATGTTTGTTACTATTCGTTTTCTTTCTGGTCTCTGGAGAGGAGATCTCTTGAGCCTGCAGAATTTGAGAAATACGTAAATCATAGCTGGTCTTATTACTCGTTTATAAATTAGCAACTTGCAACACTGAGTTTGGAGTTCCATGCAATGAGCGGAAACATGTGTTTCATCGCTGCAGCCGCTCATTGAATCGCCAGACTTAGATATTCCTGGAAATTCAAGCGTTTATCCAGGATGACTCGTATATATCGCGCGCTTCTCTGCTCATCAATGCTCACGTCTTGAATTCGCAACTTTCTGTAAATCTTTATTTACTTTGTTCAATTCCTTTGAAAAGTTGACGAGCTCAGTTTTCGATGTGTCTAACTCCATTTTGTTTCTGTGGATAGATAGGCCCACCTTCGTTCGCAACAACATGGGAAAGTCATGCGTGTACAATGAATAAAGATGCGGTAATAGGCAGGAACCCTGCAAGACGTGTGCTTCTATCGAATAAATAACTTGCAGATGTGATTTGATCCACTTCGACCAAATCTTGTCGAAGGCTTTCTGAATGACCAGCAGGACCGTACCTGTGTTCTTCTCCTGGTGAAAAAATTCCTCTATAACGTGTTCAACTCAGATCAACTGAGAGGTCTTTTTCCGACCTAGTTGAAACTCAAATTGCTCCTCCGAAACAAGTTTCATCTTCTTCTCCACACTCTACTCAGCAAGACTTCATCGATGACCACTGAAGAGCAAAATTGGGCAATAGACTCCAATCAAGTGTTTAGCTTTTTCGGCCATGTGGATGAGCACCAATTTCGCACGATTCAGACAATTTGAATAGTGTTAGTGTTAAATTAACGGTGTTGGTAATATGCACTAACTGCACAAAACCTTTGCGAGATCGCGAAGTGAAGCCGCATTCTCGCAAAGCTGAATATATCTAGCCTCGGGGATTTGTTTTTCCCCAGATACTTGGTACAAGGTTCTACTCCGTCATGACCGAAACTGGTTTATTCCTGAATATGTCGGCGTGTCGCTTGTTTTTGATCCCTCTGTATGGTAGGTATGGCCTCGAAGCGGTTGTCCAACTTTTTGGCCATCCTCCACATAGAGTTATCATGAACACCGGGGCTCTCAAACTTGCCCTGCCACCTCTTATTGGTTAACTCAGAGATGCATTTATTAACCTCCGCCGCAAATCCCAACATGTGATCCTAGTAACGAGGGTCTCGCTGTGTTCGCTCCCACGACCTTGCCGACCTGTCTCTATATTCCTGAATATTTTCGACGAACTGCTCACAGATCATCTCGAGATCATCCCTCGAAATGTTGCTTTCAATCATCGTTTGAACAAGGACAGATTTTCGAATAACTGACTCAACTGTAATTTTAACAAATGCATTATTTC
>WOGP01007764.1:0-11575 GCA_015342065.1 Leptinotarsa undecemlineata
GAAGCCGCGTATATGCTGACCAACAACGCATTCAGTCAAGCTAGCGTAGAGATACGTAACATATGGAAACTTCTTATCAAACGAAAATCGACCAACTTCCGCCAAACGGTCATTTCCCGCTAAAACCCGTGAAGCGTAAAGAGGGGATAGGTGAAAGGTGAAAGAACCCGAATGATCTATAAATAGTCAGATCTCAGAGGAATAAGTCCAGTTATCACCCGAAGACGATTGTGAATACTAACAATCGAAACGTCGTGACGTAACTTGGTTTGGAATCTTTTAATTTTTATTTTTCATTTCTGTTAATAATATTTTTTATTTTCAGTTTTTATTAATATTTCAATTTTAGTTTTTTTGTTGTAACTTGTATTTTATTTCCTTATAATTTCAGTTTTTTTGTGTTCAGTAAAATTTTTATTTTCGGTTATTCTTATTATTTTTTCAGGTATTTCAAATCAATTTCTATTATATCAGACAATGGAAGTCCGAACTGATGTAATTCACCACGAAACATTGTCCACAATTTCAAACAAACATTACAACATTAGTTGTCAGTATTTTGATTTAAATTCAAAGTTTGTTAACTTCAAGTCTGACAAATGGTTAGATTACGGAAAATTCTTTTTCACCAAGAAGAAAGGAAAACCAACCATCACTCCGAAGCAACCTGGTGTGAAGTCGATTGGTCAAAGAAAAGGAATGTCGAAAAGAGACTGTCTGAAAGTAAACGATTTATACGGATGCTTCAAGAACCTTAGGACAAGGAGGAAATATTATACTATATGCAACTTCCTCGGAATATGAATTACATCAGAACTAGGTTTTATGTATTATGAAATCGAAAATCATAACTGAATAATAGGTTTAAGATTTTTGTTTGAGACTGATGTATGGAATACGATGTCCTATGCGTATTTCACAAAAATTTAAGGATGCTGGTTGATTTCAATCAAGCACGCTTTTGTACAAAATTTTGAATAAGAAAATCCTTATTACATCAGTTCGTACTTCTATTGTCTAATATAATATAAATTGATTTGAAATGTTGTCCAACAACGCATTTAGTCAAGCTAGTGTAGAGATACGTACCATATGGAAACCACTTATCAAGCGGGAAAGGACCAACTCCCGCCAAACAGTCATCTCCCGCCAAAACCAATGAAGCGGAAAGAAGAAAGAAAGGATAGGTGAAAGGTGGAATCACTCTAATGACCTATAAATAATCAGATCTCGGAGGAATAAGTCCAGTTATCACCCGAAGACGATTGTGGATACTAACAATCGAAACGTCGTGACGTAACTTGGTTTGAAATCTTCTGATCATTATTTTTATTTTTCATTTCTGTTAATAATATTTTTATTTTTCAGCTTTCATTATTTGAATTTTTAATTTTTTGTAGCTTGTATGTTATTTCCTTGTGTTTTCAGTTGTTTGTATTTAGTAAAATTGTTTTTTCGTTTAATCTTTTTATTTTTTCAGGGATTTCAAATCAATTTATATTATATTAGACAATTGAAGTCCGAGCTGATGTAATACACCACGAAACATTGTCCACCACATTCGAACAAACATTACAACATTAGTTGTCAGTATTTTGATTTAAGTTCAAAGTTTGTTAACTTCAAGTCTGACAAAAGGTTAGATTAACGAAAATGCATAAAATAACAGTTTTACAAATGATTGGTTACGGAGACAAAACCCGAACACAACAGGAAGTAGCTCGCCTATTTCATGAGAACTTTCCTAATTTACCGCCCATATCTCAAGGAAAAATGAGAAAAATAGAGAAGCACTTTCGCGAGCTTGGTCATCTGGGATAAGTAATGAACTCGAATATAAAAATATATAAAATGATACGTACTCAGGAGCTCATGGAAGACGATTTTGATAGAAGAACAAATTTTTGTGAGCAACTGATGGACAATATAATCGAAATAAAAGACGTTATGTCAATTAAGCCAAATATGCCTTTCTAAGAAATCCGTGTAAATTGTTACAGCTGCAACTCTCCAAAATTAAACGCAGTATACGGTCTTAGGTAATATGGATTACCAAAAAGAACAGCAACGTCTTCAGCGTCTTATGGAAGAATGTTTAAATTCAGATTCAAATCCAGATGGATTTGAAAATGATGAAGATGAAAACGAAGATGAAGTCGAAAATACTGACATTTTGGATACTGACACAGAGCAAGAAATCTCGGATGATGATTCAAATAGCCAAGAGACAAGCGAATAATTCCGACATACAACTTTTCATTGGGGAAATTAAACATTATTTCTGTGTCAAATATTTTTTATATTTAGTGCATACATCATAAAATGTTTTTATGTTATGTGTTTTGTTTATGTGGTTCCTAATAAATAAATTGAATTAAATAATGAAATAAGAGTAAACCATTATTCTTTTGCAATGTTATTTCATACTGTGGCTAAAATTTCTCTCATATTGTAGTGCGGAGTGTCACTCTGCAGGGTTAGATTTTTTTTATGGGGATATGTAAAGAGCAATGTGTACAAAACTAAACCTTCAGATTTGAATGACTTGAAATAACGAATAACGCTTTCGATTAGTTCGGTATGTTAAAAATAATGTTAGAAGACAGTTTAGTTGAGATTAGGATATTGCCAAGACGTTCACGGCGAACATTTTGAACATCTACATCGTTAACATCCATAGCTCTTTTTCGTATTCTACACATCATTACGATTTGCATTACATATCAGTATTTGAATGTATTTTATCAAATTTCGGTAACTACATGATTTTAATTTGTTTTATCCTAATTGTTGCAATAAACTTTAAAGCAATAACATGTTTGAATAGAGAATGAAGAGACCTTTCAAAAGATATATCTGTCATTCCAAGAGGGTTGAAGGTGGCATTTTTACGTTGAAGAATGTCAAATTATAATTTACATTTGATGTGTTTCGTTTTTTTTTTAATATGTAACCGAAATAATGAATTTAAACACTGTATGGTGTGTTTCAAATAATTCTCTCTGACAAGGGTGTAGTTATGGAGAGTAGAGGAGTATTTAGAAAAACTGAAAGATGAAAAATAATTTTAACTAGTACCTACAGTAAATAGCTTTTGTCTGATTTCAACTATAATTTTTATTTGTTATGACCGGTTAGTTGGACCTTTTTCCAGTCAAACTGAAACTGGTCGTAACAAATAAAAATCGTAGTAGAAATCAGACAAAAGCTGTTTTCTTTATCCTATATTCAATATGAATTTCTACAAAATAAATTGGTGGTTATCAATGGAACAAAGTACTTACAGAAACTGTGGTTCAAGAAATACTTCCCAAAAGATCCGAAGGAATGAAAAATCGCGCTGAATAAAATTTTTCCATTTCCATTTTAGCAAGTATGTTTCTCATTTCTTTGTATTCTCTAATTTTTTTATTTGCGCTAGCACCACCTCGAATATATTTAAGATTCATCTCAGCTATTTGATTTGACATATATGAAAGAATTTGGAAATTATTTTAAATTGAGAGCCGTATTATAATCTTGTTTTTTCACCTAAAAATCTTATTCCTGTCAGAGACTGACACAAATATCAACATAATATTGTCTTAGCAAGACTTTTTTTATTAAATGTTTTGTTTAGTTGCGGAACTTAGCGGTACAGAGAAATTATTTAGTACGTAGGCTGTTGATCACAATGTATCAGATGAATAAAAAAAATTATAAGTAATTTAGTTTCTGAAAGCTTGATCTTTAATGTTTTTTAGAGCCTTAGCTCTCAACTGTTACGCACCTTTCAATGACAAAGACGGCGCGGAATCCGATCATTGGCAGAAAGGAAAACCTGTCAGAGTTGTACGAAACTATAAAGGCGCCAAACATTCCAAATACGCCCCGAAAGACGGGAATAGGTATGATGGGCTGTACAAAGTGGTCCAATATTTTCCTGAACGTGGAAAATCGGGTTTCATTGTGTGGAAATACTTGCTAAGGAGGGATGACCCTGTACCTGCTCCATGGGAAAAAGGAGGACAAGAATTGGAAATGCTGGTAAGTAGAAAATTTTTGTTGAATTTTTATTCAAATGTTATTAAGTGAAAATTAGCTTGTTTGTTTGAATGTGGTTGGCATTGTTTATTGGACTACCATTCTCTAAAAAGGTGTGAACACATTTAAAAATTATAAGAAGAAAAAACAAGAACGAAATTATCAAATATGAGGAAAATAGAAGGACCCAAATATTTTGAAGAGTCGGTTAAAAAAATATAATATAAACAATGAGCATGAACTTTAAAACTACAAGACTTGTTTTCAATTAAAATAAAATATCAAATTACTGTGACCTCAAATGAAAATTAATTGATGAATAATGGGTTACATGGAATGTCAATAGTATGCGAAAAGTAAAAATAATAAATATGGAAATGAACGAGCAGAAAATGAAGAATAAAAATAAAGAGATTTCAAACCAAGCTATTTCATGACACTTTCATTATTAGTATCCACAATCGTCTATAGGTGAAAACTGGTAACGAATGTATTTGAAATGAATAAAAAAAAGTGAGTCAACGGACATGATACTTAAAAATGGGCTACCTGCGTGATATCCGGGTCCAGAATATTAATACCGGTTTATATGGAATACACTCGTTAATATTTACAGGATATTTGATATATGGAAATTCACATCTAATACTCCTGATGAAAACTGAAGAAAATGTCATTCTGTAAAGGCTACACAACATAATAAATAGAAGCGTATAATAATAATAATAAATATAATAGATACATTCCAAAAATGTTTTTGAAGAGAGATTATTACCAAAAAAAAAACCTTTTTTTTGTTTTATACTTTTTTAATAATACCTGGAATCTGAAAGAACTACTTCTGAAAGAAATATATCTGGATGATCAAGAGTTTCCAACGATAAAATTGTTAATTTTTTTCAACTTTTATTTTTTTTAGTCCATTATTGAGAGGAATAATCAGCAAACTAAAAACTTTTCTCATAAACTATTTGGTAGTACTTCAATAAATCATTTTAGACTCAACTAAACTCACAGCGTCTCCATCATTTCTTGAAACCCTGTGGAAGCCACTCACTCATCAACTATTTTCTTCAGTAATTTCTGCAATAGTTGAAAAAGTGAAAATTTGATTGGTCATAAAGATATAAGTCTCATTTACTCTTACTTTTCCAACAATTCATTATGGAAAATATTTTTTGTTTTTCATGAAAAACTTTATTATCCTCACTTTATTTATGTATCACATTAATTGAATATTTTCACAGTATCCTCCTGGTTACTTAGAGGCACAAGAAGCTCAAGAACAGAAAAAAGACAAGGAGAATAAGTCAAAATCTCCTGACAAATCAAAACGCGGATCGAAAAGAAAAATTCAAGATACTTCGAACACCAAACCCCTAACAGATTTTTTCAGTCGTACTCCTAAAAAGTCAAAATCCCAAGAATATCACTTGCCAAAGGAAGTTACAGATTTTATACAGGATGACGTGGAAAATGAAAAATCTTGGACTGAGTGTGAGGCGGTCCTGAAAGAAGGAAAGCAGAAGTTTTTGGCAAAAGTTGAAGATGTTTTTATGTGTATTTGCTGCCAAGAAGTTCTTTTGAATCCCATCACGACGGAGTGTAAGCATAACATTTGCAAGGTAAGATATTAAACATGATTTTATATAAGGGAAGCAGTATCCACAATAGTTATGTTGATAGGTCTTCTTCCTCGAGATTTTATTAGAGATATTAATATTTTCAGGCTACAATGCAGAAAAAATTATTCAAAAAATTTTTCTGATCAGTTATCAACGAAATAAATATAAAATATAATGCAAAAAAATTAATATAACCTGACTGAAATTCTTACTGGGAATTGCAACAGATTTTGCAACATACGCAAATACTCCCTTATATACATACAGTGTGACATTTAAAATGAAATACTCATTCATGAAAAGTGGTTTTCTAGTAGACTCATAAAAAGCTAGATTGAACATGTTTGTTTTGTGTTTTTAGAGTGCAGTCTGAAAACTGTCACAATATCACATTCAAAAAAGTAGCATTCAATGTGAATTGTTCTCTAAATAGAATATATTCAATCAAATAATTTGTTAGACTTGGGTAAATCTCCTATAGATAAGGCACGTATAAAAGCAGTGTTGTCAAAACATGCAGGCGCTTGGTTGGATGCCTTACCAGTTTCATCCCTTGGTACATTATTATACAATGAATCTTCTAGAGTTGCTGTAGGCCTTCGACTAGGTTCTCGTCATCAAGCTGTAAATGATGTCATCAAACGTGTCTTAGGTTCGGCAAATATAATTTCCATCTTTGAACCCCCAGACACTTGCAGCGATGATGGAAAACGACCAGATGGCATGACTCTCATTCCTTGGGGGAAAGGAAAACCGGTTGTCCGGGATTTCACATGCGTTAATACTTTGGCTCCTTTTGTCACGTTCCTTCGACTTCTGTATCCAGCAGTGCAGCAGCTTCATCAGCGGAATTGTCAAAAACACGGAAATACAATTATTTGGGAGATAATTTAATTTTTCATGCAATAGGAATCGAAACATTTGGTACCATAGGCTCCCAAGCATTGGAGTTCATTCGTGAAATCAGCATTGGGATATCCAAAGAGACGTATGACCCGAGAGCTACCTCTTTCTTGATTCCAAAAATTAGCATTCTGATTCAAAGAGGAAATACAGCTTCATGTTTAGGTACAGTTCCTCCAACAAAATCCCTAGGTGAATCACCAATGTTTACCATGAACAAAATATATTGGCATGTACAGACAGTGCAAGAACTGGAGTTGTGCAGTTTGGAGGAAGACTCGCAACAAAACGGTCAAGCTTTGACAGAAAAGGTAGTGGGAACTCTTAGTGGGACTGAGTTTGGTCCTCTGGCTGAGCTCTCACAGTCCCCAAAAGAACTGATATCTAATTCAGTTTTGAGCAGTTTTGCTTCGAATTTCTTATCCTACCAGTCCAATGAAGGGGTGAGTCATCGTATCCGTGTTTACTCTGAAGAAGATATTAGTGGCAAACGTAGTTGCAACAATAGATCGGTGATACATTCTTTAGTCAAAACTCTTGGGTTCAATGGGTTAAAAAACCTTGGAAACACCTGTTTCATTAACAGTATAATCCAGTGTTTATCAAACACAGGATGGTTTCTGGAATACCTGAAAAAAGATACATACATGGAAGATATCAATATTAGTATTTCTAGTATGAGAGGTGTTTTAATCAAAGCGTTCGCAGAAGTTATCAAGGAATTTTATTCGGAAGATTTATCTGATAGAGTAATTAACAAAGTCTAATTCAAAAATCAGATTCATGGGTTCTGCCCATCAAGACGCCCTCGAATTTCTTCGATATCTTTTAGAAAGTTAACATGAGGACCTCAACAGAAAACCTGAGAAAACTGAAACGATCTTAACTGAGATTGACTGAAAATTGAGCGAAAAAGCACAAGAGTCCTGGCAGAGATATTTGAATATGAACAACTCCAAGATTGTAGACTATTTCGTTGGTCAATTTAAGTCCACTATAAAATGCACACACTGTGGACACTCATCAGTAACCTTTGATCCTTTCTGGGGTTCGTGTCTTCCCATACCACAAAGCCTTTTAAATTGAGTTTGTCACATTGCTTGAATTATTTCACAAGGGAAGAAACTCTGGATGGAGATGAAAAACCAATCTGTTGGAGATGCAAGCAAAGGAGAACATGTACAAAGTCCTTATCAATCTATAAGTTTTCTCGTATTTTAGTAATTCATTTGAAAAGATTCTTTCCAACGGAAAGATTCAGAGGCAAATTGAATGTTTCCATTGACTTTTTTTCAGATGGATTAGATATGAGCAGTTATGTAGCAGACAATGTGGCTCCTTGTCATTATAATCTATATGCACTTTCAAATCATAGTGGGACTACTTACAAGGGACATTATACAGCATATTGCAGACACCCATATAGTGGCACGTGGCATACAACGATTCACACGTGTTCGTGTGAGCGATGATGCATATGTCCTATTTTATGAACAGGAGGGAACGAAGCAGCCACCTTTGATGTGATTTTTGTTTTTCTTCTTTTCTTTTCTTTATAATCTTAGTTCTTTGAATTGATTTGTATTTCATGATTGTTCCAAATTTCATTATTTATTGTAACTTTCATGAAAACTTCTCTCCGCCAAAATTGAACCGTTTACGATTTTTTTTTAAATACAGCATGCGCATGTCTACCATAAAATTTCGAGCTTTGAAATATTCTTTTCAATCAGATACAGAAAAGGCTTTAAGGATTATCGAATGCCTCTCATGATTTTTATTTTTTTATTGGAGATATTTCAAATGAATTGATAATGAATTGAAAAATGTTCATTATAAATGTTTCATTAAATAACAAACATTTTAGAAATATTGCATTATTTTTTTACACAAAATATTAAAACTATTTTCTCAATATGTTCGGAGACATTTTTGTTGACTCTCAGGTATTTTTTAACTGTTTTCTTCAAATTGTTATCTACAGCACACAGAACTGCTCACCGCGTTTTGGAAAAAAAATGGAAACCATTCAAATATCTTCTGATTCATTATCTGAAAGATACGGATTTGAATCCTCGAATTGATTTTGTGTATGATTACTGATAAAATGTCAGAAAGATATGGAGTGATGTATTCGAAAAAAAAAAAGGTATTCAATCACCATACCCCTTTTTTTCCCTGATGAAAATCCACCCTTACCCGTGACCCATATTTTCAAGAAAGTTGAAGTTTCAACGTTCATTGTGCTACAAAATACAATATGATTCTGTGTTTTTACATCTATGATGAAAATTTTGATGATGAAGGTTACTGTTACATAGTACAGAATGTGAGAGTTGCAGTAAATATTTCATCAATTGAAGATGCAGAAAATGTTACGTTGTTACAAAAGTTTAGTCCGTCCCTACTATTGGTCCTCCTCTGGTGACACGTTTGCTGTACTATTCTCAGAAAAAAGGCTCATTTAATGTCGACTTTGTCTATGGTTGGGAGAACGCCCGGATGATGTACTTTCAGTTGGATAGAAGGAACGTGATTGAAATGTCTCAAAAGACATATTCGAGTGGTTCACAAAAAAGAAAATAAGTTAGAGCTCAAAAAGAAATTACGAAAAAACTTCCTAAGCTCACTTCGTTTTGTACGGTGGAAGAAACAAATAAGTTGGAGAATTCTTCATCATCATCACCTCAAAATAATACCTCTGAATATCATCAGGAAAATGAAGTTATTACGTGTGACGAAAATGACAAACGCACATCAAATGCTGAACCCTTGACTTCAAGCAACTGTGAGTTAATAAATGCAAACTTGGATAGTGTATATGTATCTCATGACCCTGGTATTTACTGTGGTGACATTTTAACAAAAGAAGTCAGTAATATTTGGATACGAAAAGAGCCAGATATAGATTTTTTCCAAAATAAACATTGTAACTTCTTCGAAACTGCTACAAGTTTTCCAAATTCATGTGGTAAAACAAAAACTAGATACTTGAAAAAAATTATTTTTACCCGTAAATTAACGAATGGTGAGCCTTTGGACAGAAAATGGCTCCTTTATTCCCCAGCAAAGAAATGTGTGTAACTACTGTTACAACTGCCGTCTATTCAATACCTCTATTGGTAAAGGACATAATTTGAGTTCTCCAAATGGATATAAGGATTAGAAGCATATAAGATGGAACATGAGAACAGTTCGCAACACAGGCAATCTATGATGAATTATGTTACAAGAATGAAAACTACTGGACGAATTGATAGTGAGTTGTTGTCCAATATAATACAGAAGTTAGCTATTGGAAAAATGTCCTTGGGGCTGTGGTAGTGAAATTTCCAGCTTCAAGAGGTCTCCATTTTCCTGGTGATAATGAGACATTCGGATCGTAAAATAATGGGAATTATTTGGGATGCTTAGAAATGATTAGTGAATTTGATCTGTTTCTTGCTGATCACATACAAAACTACGGAAATCGTGGAAAAGGAAGTATACTATATTTATCAGCACATATTTTTGATGAATTCAATAATTTAATGCGAAAGCAAGTTTTGAAAACAATTGTCAAAGAACTCAAATCAGCAAAATACTACTCTATTAGCGTAGATTCTAAGCCGGATCTGTCCCACGTTAATCAGCTCACTTTCTTCATTAGATACGCCAAAGACGGACAGCCTATTGAGAGATTTTTGCAAGGTTTGCCTATGGACGGACATAATGCGTATGGACGGACATAATGCGCAAAATATAGCAGATATCATTTTAAACTTTTTTGAAAGTCTTGATATCCCCATAAAAGATTGCCGCAGGCAGAGCTATGACAATGCATCGAATATGTCTGGAAAGTACTCTGGTGTTCAGTCTAGAATAAAAAAAGTATGTGAAAATGCAATTTAAGTTCCATGTGCTGCACATTCGTTAAATTTAGTGGGTGTTCAAGCTTTTGAGTGTATAACTGGAACAGTAGTATTCTTTCAATTCGTACAAAAATTCTACAATTTTTTCTCAACATTGACCAAACGATGGAAAATATTGACAGAGCATTTGGGTGTGAATGGAGTCTTGAAGTCTCTTTCGAAAACCAGATGATTCGCACATGCCAATACTATTAATGCTTTGCGAAATGGTTATTTAAATACTTCTCAAGAATTGCCCTCCATCGCAAGTGACATCAGTCAACCAGATGGTACTATAATCGAAGCCCAAAGACTGGCAAAAAAAATGGAAAAATTGGAGCCTGCGCTTTTAACAGAAATATGAAATGACATTTTGGGAATTATGAATAAAACAATTCTAAGTTTAGAGAATAACACTATGGCTATGGACGTTGTAACAAAACTTTATGAATCTCTGATCAGTTATGTCAATAACGCATGCAATAATTTTGGTCAGTATGAAACAGCTGTTGAAGAAAAAAATCCAGATGCTGATTACCAAGATAAATTTGAAAGAAAAAGAATTCGCAGCTCACGCCTCACTTTTATTGAAGGATTATCAAAGACTTTCCAGTTGAGAGGCAAAGAAAAATTTGGTGTAAATACATTCATTCCCATAATTTATACATCGGTAACACATTTAAAAAAAAACGTTCGGCAGTAAAGAAAGAGATATTCTTCAGAATATTGAGTTTGAAAATTCAATAGAAGATTTTCCTCGACAGAAATCTCGAGATAAATTATTATCGTAATCACAATAAGAACATAGCAGCATAAGTAGGAGATTTGAGCTGGTTCTGAGCCTCCCCCCACCACTATGACGTATCAATTGCTTTTTTATTAGTTGTTGTTTGGTGAAGTCAAGGTGGTGTGAACTTGAAGGGTGTGGTGTATGGATCGTTCAGAAATTTTCCCGGTTCTAATCCTCCCCCCCCCACTATGACATGTTATTTGCTTTTTTTGTTGTGCAGTGAAGTCAAGGCGTTGTGACCTTGAAGTGCCTGGTGTATGGATCGTTCAGAATTTTTTTACTTTTTTATCATATGACATTTTGTGTGTGTGTGTATGAGAGAGAGAGAGAATGCACTGTACAGG
>WOGP01007765.1:0-11574 GCA_015342065.1 Leptinotarsa undecemlineata
AGGGAAGTGACAGAATTTATTGACGGATCACCCTGTAGCGCTTTTGAATACTTAATGAGATTTTATTACTCTACACTCTTTTGAAATAGACTATAGTTTGTGATAGTGAAATATTGTTAGAAATGAATTAGTTTGAGACAGTCAGTTAATTCTTCAATTTGTAACAATATTTTTTACGTTTTAACGGTACCTCCACTTTTGGAAACAAATATAACACGTTTGTTCCACTATAGAATATCAGGCAAGTATAATTCACATGTTCACCATTCTACGGTTCTAAGCGCTGCAAAGAAAAATGTTTCATCTTGAAATATCTGCCCCTCTCGACCCCAAGTATGTTTCGACATGCCTAACCATACTTCTTTTCGCAAAGACGATGTTACGTGAGTTGCAGTTTTTCCCTTTTTCATAAAGTTCCGGTATAAGTGGCTGAGTAAATCTTCGTCAAACTTTCAAAGTTATAAGCTCGTTGTGGAACAGCGAATCTGTAATATCTAACATATCGTACAATGATGAATTACTGTATGTTTGACAGTTTCATCACAAAACAGTTCAACCAATATTTAACTTTTCACATTTTGCGGTGTTATTTGTATGCAGGACGACTGTTTATGAAAGATGTATTTCGGCAAAACAAGTATCATGTCCTGCGTTCAGAAATTTAAAATTCCAGTGAATTCTGATAACTTTCAGTAGATGTGCCAATTCAGTTGCTCACTGAACAATTTTGTCCACTTTATCACGAGTTTGCTAGATTTTTTGTTGATTTCTAGCATTTGTAATGCATGTAATTTATGTGCATTACAAATGCATGTTATGCATGAAGTTTACAAGTGTAATTTTTTGAGAGAACAAGTTGAATAAAGTACGTTGGAAATGAGTATTACTACACTTTTTCTGCAAAAATGATTCAACATAACGTGATAATGATGATAATAGAACCAGCAAAGATAAATATTCTCGCACGAACAATATTAGCAATAAAGAAAAATGTATAATAAAATATGAACCAGTGACCCAACACCGAAAACCAAGGATCAAATACTGGCGTTTCGACTCGTCAAGTTCACATCAGTGGTGCTAGTTAGGACCACTGATCTGTACTAGACAGAATAAGCCTGAGAGTGAAGGTGATGATATCCCCCCCCCAACAGAGACACCTTATCTGTGAGATTGATAGGAGACTGAATCCCAGAATATAACTTATAAACGAGACTCCCCTAGACAATCAGTTGCAAAACGAAACTTTGACATCAACCGCCGAATGGTATTCGCTCTCTGTTCCCCTCTGCAGCTTCAACTGCGAAGCAACTCTATAAACTTGTAATCTTAAACGAAGCAGCACTGTTTCTATCCGCTACGGTATCGTCAGCGCTACTGAGCTGAAGCGCTCAACTGCCATAACAAGGACCGGCATGAAACGCCATCTATGGAATCGATAGTGAATTTAGTGGACGCTGCGTTGAAAGACAGTTGTCGAAAAATGTCTATGTTTGTCAGTGTCTATGTGCTGTCAACAAACTTTATTTATATGTTAATGAATTTGTTGGCGTAAGAAGTGAAAATATAATAAAGATGTTTTTTCCAGTACTCAGTTAACTGTTCGAATAGCACAGAACGAAACTACAAAACAAATATATCAACTGCAGAAATAAGTATCAAAATTTGACACCATCCAACCATGTCAACACCACATATACAGTTGTCTTGCTTTTTCCAAGAAAAAATTATAGTATTGATTATATCATTTATCAAAAATCAATTGATGATTGAAATGCATTGAAATGTAAACAAAAGGCATCCTCTCATGGCCACCACAAAACTACTACAGTTGGTCTGAAAGAATTTCTGGAACTGAAGGACATTGCAACAACTACTAGAGTATACTTACGTAAACAATTAAGGTAATGGCAACTGTCAGTACGTTAATTTTTTAACAAAAGGAGAATTTTCGAAACAGCGCCCTTGATAAGGAGTGACAAACGGCGAACACGTTTTTCTGGCTATTGGCCTCATCAACGCGATGCAGCTACTTGTGGAGGTGGGCAACACTTGGTTACCAAAAACAGAAAGCAACACATACAAACGGAATCACTAACAGGAGCCTACCCGACATTTGTGCATCCACTTGAGAAACCTAAAATTTCTAGAACACATCTGAGATTATCACGTAGGCAGCTGCAGCTACCTGTGTGTTATCGATAGTGTATCTTTTTAATCAAGAAGGAGGAGAATTCAATAGCCAGAAATAAGTGTCCACGGTTTTCCCTCTCCTTTTCTAGAGTGCTGTTTCGTGATTTTGTTCTCTTTAGACAGATAAAGAACAGCTGTTATCAGGTTTGACTTATTACTATAGAGGAAATTACGAGAGTTATACTGTCTATTTGATTAAAGTGGATATTTTTTCACTTCAAGCTTGAATGTGAGGTAACTTATCATTTGTTTCATCTCAGAGGAAATTTGATTGACTAATCTTCAATCAGTTTAGATAGACCGTTTATTTGAAGGTGATTGACAATGTTTCATGATGAATTTTACTAGTTCGGACTTCCATTGTCTAATATATAAAATGATTTGAATTATTCAAATCTATTTCTATTTCATAGTAGGTACCCGATGATGAACACAAAGGAAAAATCATTGTATTTTTTTATCAATAATTTCAGAAAAATTCCCATTGTCACAATTCATACATCTTTCATTATTGTATTGTTAAAATTAATTTCTAACAATGTAGCTCCTTTGTTTGCCTACAAAAGAGGAAGATCTTCAATTTTATTTTCACTTGATTCGGAATGTTTCACTCGAACAATGGCTTATTAGAGTGACGGATTCAACCCGTTGCCAAAGGCGAATTACCCTCTTCTGTTTTCTCAGCCGAGCATTCGTGACTTCTTGCTTGCGAAATGCAATCTCTGTGATAGATTCAAATACAAGAAATTCGAGTTTCCAGTCTCTGCATTATGTGAAACCCGAGATGGAAAAACGATGTAGGACAATGTTTCCATTGTTTCTTGTGACTTAAAATTGCTGATCAGTCCAGAATGTAATGAATTTCATTTGAAAGAATGGTCTTGAATAGTTGGAAATGAATATCATATATCATGGAAAGATGTATTATGTCCCTCGAGGAAAACCAAGTGAAATCATCACATATCATATAAAAGAAAGTAAATGTACTCCTAACCTACCTCGACCGTTTTCCAAAGTTTTTTCTACTACAGATGTAGTACAGGAATTAAAGCGAGCTGTATTTTTTTCCAAATGCAGATTCTTACTGTTATATCCTGAAAGTTTTCAGGTAAGACCAAAGTGTGGAAATTATAACACCGCTAAGTTGATTTGAACTGTTTAATGTCGCACTCTAATTATCAACTGACAATGTGTTCTGCTTATCGCAAGTCGACAGGAAGGTACAAAAAAGGACACTGTTTTTATATGTGAGGGTAATGAGCAAACCAATATATGACATCCACGATTGCATTAAAATGAGCCAAAGCCAAGATAAATATTTTCAATGAGACTTCAGATCATTTATTTTCGTAAGATAGTAAGAGAATAAAAAATTGTTTTGTCTCAATTATGGAATTGTATGGTGACCAATATAAAACAATTCATCTAATTTCATCAGACTGACTAAATTGCTATGTTCAAAATAGTATAATGAATGTGTCACTTCTTCTGTTATATCTTCGAAAGTAAGATCTAGAAACTTCTTCAGTTTCATGGTAAATACGTTTATCTCAAATGAAAAAATATAGTTCGTGAAAATATAGATACATTATTTTCATTCATACATTCTGAACACTGCTTCCAACCAAGAGATGAAGAAGAGATTCCTTCATCTGTTTTTTTCACCTGAAGACACCGACATGGTTGCTGAAATACGTCGAAAAGAGTATTGCATTTCTGGTGATTGGGAAAAGTGATTGTTCCAGTTTCCCTGAAACAAAATGCGTCTTTACAGTTGCCTGATAATCATGATTATGGATTCGATATAAGATACAAGAATACATTAATTTGGGGATAACTTCATGATTTTCGATAGTACTTACAATAAAGCAAGTAGGTATGTGATCTATATGGGATTTGCATCCCCATGACACACTGATAAATTCAAACAGCAAACAAACTTATCGAATAAATCACAACAATCGAGCTGTCAGATTATTTCTACTCCAGAAACCACTTTTTTCTTGTTCCACTAACGATTTTTGTTAGTTTCTCTTGGGTTTCATTCGATATCTGTTTTTTATCATGGCCAGTAATTCACGATCAGATTTTTTTACTTTCGCTCTTCCTACTCTTGCTAACAACCACCTTACTGATTCTTTATTTGAAAAAATTTTCATAGGGTGGTAGTTTTATGAAAGCTAAACAAATCGTTTGTTGAACATCAACGTCACTTTTGGACTAAAAATATGCAATAAAATCTGTTCTGAGAAATAAAATATACGAATGATGAATGATTTTTGTGTTAGAAATTTCGAAATTCAAATATTCGAATAAGAAAACAAATGATAATGTAATGTAACCAACGAACCACCATCCTAATTTTTTTATTTACAGTGATTTAATGTTTATCTGTAGAGATATGATATATAGAATGTCCCAGAATTTGGTTGACAGGTAATATCTTCGTTGCTGGTGAAGCTACAAAAATATAACAGATGTGGTATTGCACTTCAAAAGTCATCTTTGAAACCGTTATAGCCAATTTGAAGCAACCACTCCTAACATTGGTTTTTCAAAGGGCAACCCTGAATATTTTCAAAGGGCAACCCTGAATAATTTCCACTTTGTTTGCGGCTAGAGGTCAGTGTGAATACTATCACATATCATTTTCATACAGGGTGTCCCAGAAGCCCAGAAATTGTAAAAAAATTTATCAATTTGTAGCTAAATAGTGGCTAATTAGTTGCCAAAACAACGATTTTGTTGCTCGTGCCGATCTCTAGAAATCGCAAAAAAATGCTATCGTGATATAAAGGTAGCAAGCATTTTGTTGCTAAACCTTAGGTATAACGAAAAATTTTTAAATCCTTTTTTTTTAGTTGTTGTGATCTTGCTATCTTGAAACTGTTTTTTCCTGGAATTAAACATGTTCTAAATTTGTTGCTCACCAAAAGTAAATTTAAATACACTTTGAGTATCAGCAACAAAATAGTTGAAACCGATCGGCCGATTTCAATTTTTTTTTTAATTTTCCTCGTTCTTGCTACCTTGATACTGGTTTTCCTTAGAATTTTAAATATCGGTCGAACGGTTTCATCTAATTTGTTGCTCATCCTCCAGGGGTATTTGAATATTCTTCTAATGAGCAACATATCAAGATTACTTTGTATTCCAAAAAAAACCGGTTTCAAGATAGCAAGAACAGATATAATTTTGAAAAATATTAAAAATCGGCCGATCAAGGCCTACTATTCTGTTGCTGGGTCTCGGAGTGTATTTGAGTACTTTCCTGATGAGCAACAAATTTAAAACACTTTTCCTTGCGAGGAAAACCAGTTTCAAGGTTGCAAGATTAAGGAAAAAGAAATTCAGAAATCGGCCGATCGATTTCACCTTATTTGTTGCTGATACTTATGTTGTATTTGAGTATACTCTTTTTATTCTAAGGAAAACAAGTTTCAAGGTAGCAAGAACGACATAAATTTAAAATAAATATAAAATCGCCTGATCAAGGTCAACTATTGTGTTGCTGATTCTTGGAGTGTATTTGAGTACTTTCCTGATAAGCAACAAATTTGAAACACTTTTCCTTCCCAGAAAAACCAGTTTCAAAGTTGCAAGATCGAGGAAAAAAGTATTTTAGAAATCGGCCGATCGGTTGCAACTATTTTGTTGCTGATACTAAAGTTGTATTTGAGTATACTCTTTTATTCTAAGGAAAACAAGTTTCAAGGTAGCAAGAACGACGTAAATAAAAAAAAAATTTTAATCGGCTGATCAAGGTCAACTATTTTGTTGCTGATTCTTGGAGTGTATTTGAGTACCCTCCTGATGAGCAACAAATTTGTAACACTTTTTATTCTAAAGAAAACCAGTTTCAAGATAGCGAGAACGAAAAAAAAAACAAAAATTTGAAAAATCGGCCGATCGGTTTCAACTATTTTGTTGCTGATACTCAAGATATATTTAGGTATACTCAAGTGGAGTTTACTCCAAGGAAAACCAGTTTCAAGGTAGCAAGAACGAGGAAAATGAAAAAAAAAATAAATAAAATCCGTCGATCGGTTTCAAATATTTTGTTGCTGATACTCAAGTTGTATTTGAGTATTCTCCTGGTGAGCAACAAATTTTAAACACTTATTATTCTAAGGAAAACCAGTTTCAAGGTAACAAGAATGAGGAAAATGAAAAAAAAAATTAACAACAAATGCTCGCCACAAATTTATTCTAAGGAAAACCAGTTTCAAGATAGCAAGAACGTGAAAAATAAAAAAAAAATGAAATCGGCTGATATGTTTCAACTATTTTGTAGCTGATACTCAAGGTGTATTTAGGTATACTCTTGGTGAGCAACAAATTCTGAAAATCTCTCATTCCAGGAAAAACCAGTTTCAAGATAACAAGATCAGAAAAAATTTAAAATAATTCATTTAAAATTTTTTCGCTATATCCAAGGTTCAACAACTAAATAGTAACTGAATCTTCTGTAAAGATCAAAGAGAAAGTATATAATTTATTGAGTTACCTTGCTACCTTTATATCACAATAGCATTATTTGCGATTTCTAGGGATCGGCACGAGCAACAAAATTGTTGTTTTGGCAACTAATTAGCAACTTTTTAGCGTGAACACGCGATATTTTTGTTATGAGTTTGATGAAAAGCCTTGCTCAAGAATATCGATAGTGTACTGACTGTATTTCAAAAAAGTAAACCCCACTTCAGTTTTCGAAATGGCATCTCCAAATAATTGAGGCTTTCTGTCACTGTGTCAAAGCTATTTTCTTGGTTTTTTGGCCGTGGTCGGCAGTTTTGATGCCCGACGTTTTGTCTACTACTGTGGTAGACATTATAAAAGGCGATAAGGTGAGGGTAGAAGTGCTCGAGTAGCAGAACGATAATGCTGGAATTTGGCGTTCCTGTATCCTAGTTGCCATGGACTTCTTTGTGTTTTCTATGTATACTTTACAAAACACGCGATCTCCAACCTCACACATGAAGGATTTTCTGTGATTTCCTAGGAAAAAGTTTTTTGAAATACTGTTATCATGATGATGCATTCTCAGATAGGTGTTATAACATCCCAGTGTCACCCTGTATAAAGAATATTGATTATCTGAGGGCACCAATTCAAAAAAATCACCCATCAGGATTGTAACAACTATCGTTTAATGAAAAAAAAAATATGTAAGAAATGAATTTCAGGATTTAATTATGAACATGTTTTAATAATTTTGTTATCACACGGAATTCCTTGCTTTTTACACACTTTATATTAGCTTCACCTGTATGTGTGTATGTGTGTTTGCTGGTATGTATGTTTGTTTGTAAGTCTCATGCTAGGGATCTGTATTGACAGAATTATTGGCAGTATTGCTTGATCTATTTGGGAGTAAATGGCGCTGTACGTAAACTGATTGATATTTCTTGATCTATTCGCGGGAAGATGGCGCTGTACGTAACTATCAATTATTGCTTAATCTGTTTGCGGGCAGATGGCGCTGTACGTAACTATCAATTATTGCTTGAGCTGTTTGCGGGCAGATGACGCTATACGTAACCTCCTGATAGGGTGTTCAGAAGAAAATCAAAATAAAAAACCTATTTTAAGAATTATGAGTGTTAGCGAAATTTTGTACTACAAATGAGATATTTAAATATTTACAATCACTCGTGATTCAGTACAGAAAAAAGTTTTGAACGAAACGGAAGATACTTCTAATTCGATTATTTGAAAGCAAACCAGAATATGAATTTCAACAATGAATACTTTATCGTAAATTGTACACCTAAGAAATTCAAATACTCAAATATTTCAAATAATTGAAAAATCAGAATTAAGGTGCTCGACATACATATCAAATAAAAAAATAGATTTGAAAAATGAAATTATTCATTGAAAGAATATTTTTAGTCCATTAATATTTTGAATGAAACTTCAAATCAAAACATCAAGACTGAATGGTTTTTTGAAATTATTACTGCAAATTCTCTTTTGGAGACTAACTGCATCTCAGTATTACTATAGAATTTGAGACCTCAAACTTTATTATGTTGTTTGAGAGGAATTTTACATTCGTGCGCCGTCTGTTAAAGATTTATAATAGGTACTAGTGACTAGATCTTAAAAAAAATATTTTTGACAATAAATCGGACTGAAAAGTGAAAAATAAATTTAGTTTGAAAAAACTGAAAAACAGGATTTTAAGGAACATTGAACTAAAAAGTAAAAAATAACTTTTTTAAATAAGCTTAAAACAATAACGAACGAAAAATATTAGTATTATTATGAAAAAAGCGTGGGCGCTTTGTGCCTTATTTTTGTATATCAGGTGCCCGTCGCTTTTTTCACAATAATACTAGTTTTTTTCGTTCTTATTGTTTTAAGAGCTTATTTACAAAAGTTATTTTTAACTTTTCAGTTCGATGTTCTTTAAAAGGTCGTTTTTTAGTTTTTTAAACTATATTCATTCCATAGTAGTTGAAGCTGAGAGAAAATAATCATTTGAAATGCCATCAATGAATGAATTTGGTGAAACAATTTCCTTTACATTTCTCTACACCCGTTTAAATGAAACTAATTACATCACCGGATATTATAGTTATTGAATGAAATAAATAGTTCCAAAAATCACCTCATTATGTTCAGTTTTTCTACTCAATATATTTTTGAATAGTCGAGAATTATTTACTACATATAAGAAATACATATGAAAAAGTAGTCATTGGAGAATCACTTGCGGCACCTAGTTTTCAGTAGCATAAGTATGAACGGTTCACAACAAAATCGAATGCTGTAAATTCATGAAAACATTCAATCTGTTATTCTCGGATAGATGTTACATCATGTATCATTGAAAATGAAATAAATAAAAAAACTTTCACTGTTTTTAATCCAATTGGTGTCAATCTGTATTAATAGCCTCCTCAATAGTATATGGAAGTTTTGTATTCAGTGTTTTGGGAAATATCACAGCCAAATCTGCAGCAGCTGGATCGGAAACACCAAAAGACATTATTTCTGTATTAGACCATTACGAAATTGATGTATGTTATAATATTGTATGTTTGAATATAACAAAAGTCTAGAAAATGTCTCCATTATTTTATGACCCTAAAATATTTTCCTAAAAATATGGTATTCCTATAATTATTGGAATAAATGATTCATTTCAGAAGATTAAAGCTAGCATTCGTTTATAATACTTGGAAATTATAAAATGCTTCAGATATTTCACAATATCGAACTTAGAACTTCGGAAAAAAGTTGATTTGCATAATAAGTTTCATTCATTGTCAAAATATCCAGGATGGTGAATTAGTATACTTTCGATATATTTTTTTTCACTTCACACATGAAAAAGGAAAGCCATCAATTATGGTCTTTTACAGAATTGTTTGCGACATGTAACAAAAAGTACACCAAGTTTCATCATCGAATGCTGAAAGTTCTTGAATACCAATGTTCTACTATTCTCAGATAGATGTCGCCACATTTTTTACTAAAAGTTAGACTGGAATGAATTTTAAATAATTCCTATTACAAATTACAAAAATACTGTCTTCAAATACCGGCTGAATAGTCGACACTTATAAACGAGCAGAAATATCTGATTTTTCACTATTCGTTTTAAATTCAACTGGTGTCTTTCCAATATTAATTGCCTCCTCAATTGTGTCTGGAAGTTTTGTATTCAATGTTTCCGGATATAACAAAGCCAAAACTCCTGCAGCTAAGGCGATAACACCAAAACATATCAGTGGCAATGCAGTGGATATCTTAGCCTGAAAATACAACGTCCAACATAGTTTGAAACTGATCAAAATTTTATTTCCGCCAATTGACTCACCATTAATGGAACCTGAGGTGCTAACATCGATCCTAATCTTCCAATCATAGATATTATAGAAAGCATGGTGTGTCTGGAAGATGTTGGGAACATTTCTGTAGTATAAACGTATATCAGGGCAAATACTACGGCTGAACAACATTTTCCAACCAAAAATAGTGTCAGCTTCATCCAGTAGAATTCTGTAATAGAAATTTTTGATGAAACTGAAAAGAAACAGTATGTCTTTGTATGGGAAAGAGTATAGTCGAAGTAAAGGATTTTGTGCACATTTAAAGTTGGCGGCACTCTCAAAGGCCAAAATCCAAAACATGGAAATAAACCGGCTGCGAACTAGTCCACGTGGACTTGGCGGTTCGAATTGAATAATTTTATGATTGGCTGAAGAGTAATAAAATTGAATTTGATATCATGTTACGGTGACGAATAGAAATATATAGGGTGTTGAAATTCGATATTGGTGCAGTTATAATTATTTGAAATTTCTCTTATTTGTTTAAGATATGATGTCCAACCAATACATACTATATACATAATGAGACCTTGCTTTTCGATTTCGATTGCTTCCCTGATTTGTCGAATTCTTGGGTTTTTCACCTGTGCTATCTGTTTTGTGGACTCAAAATTAATCTTGTGACCTGTTTGTAGATGGTGTTGAAAGAGGGCAGAGGAAGTTTGTTTTGTTCTTATCGAGTTTTTGTGCTCCTGGGTTCTGGCGGATATACGTCTGTTAGTTTGACCGATATATTGTTGACCACAGTCCTCGCATGTGATGCTATATAGAAAAATAAAAATATGTAGGTATACAAAACAAAAGGAATCTGACAGGCTGACCGATACATGGATGGTGACAATAATTTGCTGATATTACTGAATTAACAGCAGAGAGATTAAAAACAAACGGGAAAATTCTGGAAGAAGAATTCGGCGAGTGAAAAAAGTCAGCTGATACATTTGGAATTAAATATTTTCTCTTAGTTTACATTTTAAGTTCACTGGCTAAAAATAATGGCAATAAAAAATATTAGAGAAGTATAATGTTTTTTTCAGAATTATGAATGGTCTTCATTATGATCCTTATGAAGTTAAGGCAGATATCTAGTAAAGAATTTCTTTACGTTAGGACTAGTATACCGGATGACAACGAAATTATTATACACGGTGTCATTTATGCATTTATGGAGACGGAATTTATCTTGAAGATGATCACCTTGTGATCGGAACACGTGTCGAGGTATTAAAATATAATAACGGTTTGGTGTTGGGAAAAAACCCCAGTAATACTGATAGGAATACAAACAAAATAAACGGTTTTACCCTACGTTTTGATGCACTAAAGCTCATTAGTGTGAAGTTACTCACAACTTTTCATCCACAGTTTATGACGAGGGACAATCGAACAGGGTTTAGAATGAGATTTGCGAACAATGTTGCCAGATTGCAAATATTGAGAATTTTACCTGTATTTCGATGTTATCATTTCAAAAGTACGATATATTATTGAAACATGTTGAATAAATGAGTCAGCATTCTACATAAACTCATTCTAT
>WOGP01007766.1:0-11574 GCA_015342065.1 Leptinotarsa undecemlineata
CGAAACATCGATGTCTATCAGTGAGGATGACAGTGTTCCATTTAAGTGAAATTTTTACTTTCCATTTAGTATATTCTGTAGAAATGCAGTGAATGATATCTGATTCAATTCCATAACGAATTTTTGGAATACAATCGGAATAGAGAAAAGTGTTTATGTATAATTCAGTGGTCAAATGAAAATATTTGTTTCGTAAACATTTTTCTTTTGTGTAATTTACTGTTTTTATGAAAGTATCTGTTTCAGTAGGGCTTTATCATCCAGTTTGTGTCTGAAAGTTACTTCTTTACATGATTACTTCTTTTGAAATTGATTGCTTCCTTCCTTTCATTGGAAGATTTCCTCATTTTTTCCCACATAAAAAGTGTTTCTGTATTTAATGGTGCGCAATTCATCTGAATCGGAAAATTATCAATCAAAACTATTCAAGATAATAATTACAAATTTTCACCATCAATTTTCGAAAAAAACAATATGTACTGTGAAAATTTATAATTATTACCATGAATAGTATTGATTTTCAACTAGTAACGAGTCAAAGAATTCGTAATATCAATAAAAAAGCACAAGTATCTCGAGCGAGTGATTTTCTCGTTGCTGGTTGCTCGATAGGTATTTCCCAAAAATAACAAAGTTCGAGTTTAAAAAATGGACATTCTTTAGAGAACATTTTTAGGTCAAGTGATATTAATGAAAATTATTCCATGAAATATTCTGACCTGAATGAATGGATATCAGAAGAAAATATCAATTCTCGAATTGAATAAATTTCATTACATCAAAAATGAGAAATTCCATAAATTATTTAAAAGACATAATGTTCTAATATATGAAAAGAGTACGTAAATGACCAAACCCGTGATTTTTGACATATGGATGTTGAAATTTATCGTGCCTTGAAATGAGTCACCTAACTTACTTGATGCAGGTTCGTGGAATAATTGTACGTTGTGTATTCTTTTTATGTCTAATACCAACGAGTTTCGATTAACATTTTGAGGTTTCTGGATATTATATATAAATTGCTGATATGCGAAGTGGAATTTGAGTTGACGATTTGTTGTGTTTTGTGTTAATAAATGTTATCGTGGAACACGTGTAAAAAATAATAATTTTTTGAGGTAATGTGACTCAATGATGTGTGGCAATTCATTTTTCATTTGAGTTGTCTCAATAGAGTTAGGATCCAGTCAATAAGGTAAACATAATAATAAATTAAATCCGTGAATTTATGTAAACGCATTTATGCAAATTTCCAATATTCAGTTATAATCATATTTGAATATTTGATTTCATTGATTTAATTCAATTAGAACAGTGACAGTGATTGAAATTGTGAGACTGATACATAGCTAAGCCCTGAGAACCAAATATAATTCAAAAATGAATACACCTAGATGTTAATTTTGTGACTATCAGTTCAATCGCGTTTACCTCTGTTTTAGTGGCCTAGCATTCAGTTTATCTTTATCACAGACACTGTGAAATATTTTCAGATGAATTCACCAATATAATTTTAATAGTTAAAAATACGTTGATTTGACGGCTATCAGTTTTATCGCTGTCAATTTTATCGCTGTTCAAAACGAGCATTACCACTGTAAAACATTTAGGTAACTTAGCCTTCAATATTTTCATAATTTCTTTGCTTTGAAGGAAATCATCGCGGCAAAAGTCTATTTGGCTGCAAAGTAGTTCCTATAGGTAGGAAGCTTGACCCTTACCATATCAAGCAGATATTATTGTCAAACATATATAACTACGTCTACATTCACATACAACTACAAGTTGCAGTTAAAATTATGGAAATGTTAATGGACCAAGAATGTTTCCAAAATGGCATCCGTAATTTTAACAATGCATTTTAAACGTTCTAGAGAATATCTAATATCACGAATGTCTAGGCTGTTATAAAAGAAACATCACCATTGTAGAAATATTTTGTAAGGTTACAAACTCATCAACATTCATTTTTCAATAGTAACACTCATCTGGAGTAGTGAAGTGGACTCGAAAGGAGCTGTACCAACTGGATAAGGCTCTATTCAGACCACTCTGCCCATGGGTGTTTTGGTTTTTGAAGTCTTTAATGAGATGATTCGAACAGCGCAACCATCAAGAGAAATATAAAAATTAATGAAAAATAGTCATTTTGGCTCATTGTGTCTTTTTGGGGCACATGATTTACGAACCCAATGATCACTCACAACTGGGCGTAGACAGTAGCCATCAGTTCATGATGCCAGCGCGCCCTTCTGAGTGTATTGTCGGGGCACGGCTCGACCAGCCTAATCTTCAAAAAAATAATTAAAATGACAATGTTACCACGCTATGTTGTGACTTTCTTAACCGAACTGAAGATTGAACGACGGATCACAGTATGTGTTGTGATGAAGAAAAGGGCGACCAACGGCCATTTTTTGCCCACGGTGCGGCGAATAATCGTCTACATGCTTTGAATCAAGCTGTGCTTGTGACCACCAAACAGCACCGTGTCGATAAAAAACAAATGCTAGTGGCTGCTAGAAAGTTACTGACAAGGCGAAATATAAATTTCATAGAAAATCTTTCCGATTATTTCAAGAGTCTCCGCATTTTGTGAATGATCTGCAACCTCTCAACCTAGACACTCCAGCCCTAACACAGTTCGAAGCTTTCTGTGAAGAGCTTCAACAGTCTGAGCACGAAGAACTGCACAACTCAATAAATCCGGATTACGTTCTTAGAACCCTTGTGGGTTCGAATAACTCTGCTGCTCTTCCATGAAAAACGATATTTGTTGATAACTAGGAATTGCAGACATAAGTTGTTTACGAGTAATACATTTATACGAATATTCACCGCAGTTGACCAAATATTTGAACAGGTTTAGGAACGAGAGGGTCAGAACTCAGAAGTCGCTTCATCAAAAGTGCTTTCATATCCAATATGTTTGGGGTCGAAATCTGAGGTGGAAATATTTCTGAAAAAGCTAACCGTGCGTGTTAGCGATATGTCAGAAAGAAATGTCACATTACAAAGACCCTCAAACTCGATGAAAGGCACCAACAGTACTATACAAAAACATAAATTTCATCAGTCTCATGCGTTTGCCCTTAGCATACTTAATATATGAGGTGCAAAAAGGTGAGAGTGTGTTTAGCAGCTGATTTTATTAAAAAAAGAATTAGTTTTCATCTTCAAAATCTGTTGTCGTTGTACCGTCATTCCATTTCACGAAAACAGCTTCTATAATGAAAAGAGTTATTTCCAAAAGCAATTGTATTATTCAGGGAAAAAACTAAATTCAATTGAAAAATTATCTCTTTCATGACCTCCAATGTAAAAATGAGAGTTCCCAATGGAACGAGAAAGGAAATTTAATTGTAACTAACGTTTGTAACAATTAAAAGTGGTAAAAAACATAGAAATTTTCATTTCTCTTTTCATTATGATCTCCTACCACGTATATAGTAACGACTACATCCATCAATTTATTGAGAGTTCCCATTGTTGAAATTAAAAGAAAACGTCATTTGGCAAAACTTAGCTCAGATAGTCTCACTTCATTGGCTAAACGTATTCTGTTGAAGTTTCGCAGCTCTGAATCTGATAAAAGTTATTTCCGTTATACACATTTATTGTACATTGAAGGTTACAGTACTATCTACCAACATACAAAAATATTGGAAAGGATGGGAAAGAAAGGTTTCGACTTTCTACTTCTTCATCT
Organism: Leptinotarsa undecemlineata; assembly: GCA_015342065.1. Lineage (NCBI taxonomy): Eukaryota > Metazoa > Arthropoda > Insecta > Coleoptera > Chrysomelidae > Leptinotarsa > Leptinotarsa undecemlineata. The sequence goes on from WOGP01007766.1 coordinate 3,713, forward strand.
GTGGGAATCTTCCCCAAAGAAAGGAAGAAAGCAATTTATTTTCAAATAAACTTTTCACAAAGATTTGTAGATCATGCAACGAAGTAACTTTCAGCCACAAACTGGAAGAAAAAGCCCTTTCAAAACAACTACTTTCATATAAACATTAAACTATACAAATACACTGTTCAGTGTATACTCCAAATATTCGTTTTGAAATTGATTTATATATCTTTTACAGGATTGCTACACAATCTCGTAATTAAAAAAAGCACTCAACCCATTCGTAAAATTACGACCTTATGTCACGAATGAGTCAAATATACTCATGTTATCGATGCCAGTACGTAATCACATCCATTCGCTTATTTGATTCAATTCCAGCCACAGGTGTTGTTTGAATTGAAAGGGAGATGTTTTTAGGAGAGAAAAATATATTTCAATAAATTTACAAGAAAAAATAAAATAAAACTGTGATACCTCTTTCCTCGTTTTTCATTGAACTTATTTCCTTGAGCCGGATGTGGATGAAAGCAAAGTTGTAGTTATGGGATTATATCTGATATGAAAACTTTTTCCATATTCACACTTTTCAACTTGGAGTAAAGTTTAATTCATTTTTGTAGCTGTAGACGCCATAGAAGTAGTCCCGTAAATTTCTTGAAACTTTTCCATTTAATCTTTTGATTATTCCTTGCCAACGACCCTTTTCATTTATGTTTTGAGCCACTGCATGGATCCACACCTTTTCGTTACCCATATTCCCGAGTCACTTTCTATACCAATTTCAACGACGCTAATGCTTGGAGTAGGTACCCCAAATTGTTCCATTACAAAAGCCATTAAAGCATATATAACGTGGTCTTTACATTGCACAAGGGTGTTTTCCTTTGTTGCAAGTGCTCTTCCGAGTATTATTTATGTTTTGCGGTCGTAGACAGACATAAGTTCCATAAAAATAAGAGCCCTCATTCTTCAAAAACAGGAAATTACAGAACAAATTATAGTTGATTCGAGCACCGTGGAAAGAATGTAATTTCTACGAAGTTTTATTCAAAGAATATGGTTTCTTTCATTATAATTTTTTATTCAATAACATCGATGGATGGTTGGGATAATAAAAAATACTCATGTGTCAATAAAATGTGTAATGAAACACGTGCTCTTGACTCGCATTCTTTGCTTCTACAAGTGAGAAAGAGATACAGAATTATTTGTGTTTAATTAGTGGTAACTTTTGTTTGGATTCAGCACATCGAAAAGATGATGTACAAACGTGAGTGGTGGAATATTTTTCAGATTTAAGACTAATTGATGACGAATTATTATCGTTCAACAGTTTAAATTGTTTACATGTTATTTATTGAAACATTTCTACGATGTCAATCACTCTATACTACACAAATAGTTGTTTTTATAACTGTGGGCATTTTTCATATCTCACAATAAATAAATTAACATCGTGATTATACATTTCAACCCTTGATTGGGAATGGGTATACTATATATTTTGGATACTGAGAAATTTGAAGTCTCAGATAGCAGAGTTGAAACGGAATTTGAAATATAAAGTATTTACAGAATAATTGCCGACGAATTTTATGAAACTGAGCCACGGTACGCATATGTTCATTGCGCACTTAATTATTGTATAATTTCCTATGCCAACTATAGTTTAAATTTATCTGTCTGTTTAAAATCTGTTCTGTAGTACAATCAACGAGTTATTAATTTTAATTTGAATTTAGTCACGCAAGTTCACACAAGGTATACAAAAATGATAATGAAAAGTAATGTTGTTGCAAACAAATTAAGGTAACATAAAATGAAAAGTTTGAGCGTAAGATGCTTGACTACAAGCTAGACATTTATAGACATACAAACAAATATATAAGTACATACACAAGAAACATATATTCACATACTAGAATACATATACAGAAACAAAACAAAAACAAACTACAATATGATATCATTTCTACTAATAATCTAAGATTAAACGACTTACCTGTAAGGAAGTTCAATCTTGATTATATAACACTAGTTTTTACCCGAACGAAAGAAATTTTCCATATGAATATACTCAGTCCATTGATTGATTATGATTTTTGGTACACCTATTTCATATCGCGTAAGGGTGAGCTGAAAATGAGGGAGGGTTGGGTTGGTCTATGATGTAGTGATTCTTCATTGAATCAAAATTGAACTTCCTTCCAGGTAAGTTGTTCAATCTCAGATTATATTTCTGAACCACTCCATCATAAATCCTTGTAGATGTTTAAAGCATATCAGCGATCTGAATAATACTCTGTAATTATATGATTTGATAATTCGTAGTTTCAAGTTCATAAACTTATCATCAAAAAATGTATATCATATGGGTTATAATGAATATATAGCTTATAAAAATACATTAACAATAAACATTACAACAATAACATTTTATATAGATTCAATTCCCAGTAATTTTTAAAATTGGAAATAATAGTTTCAGCAAAATGTTAACTATTAAACAACGGTTTATTATAGAATCTGCCAAACACGCAAGATTTTTCAGATCACCCTGCCGCATTTCTGATTACGTCAATAGTTGTCCACTACGTTTTGCTGCCAAAGTGGAGGCATGCCGCGTGGATTGAGATGAAAAATTTTGAGTATCAATACCGCTTTTAGTCAAAGTTGTTTTGATCAACCGTGAAATACTTTGACTTGAAGGTGCATCTTCATTTGCATCTGAGTCATCATCCGTCGGATTGAGATTTCTATGACACCTCTGTATATTACCGCGGCCGAAATGGCTCGCGAGTTGGGGGTTAACTCAGATGGTAGGATTTATATAAAAATAATAATCGTAGATAGAAAATACTGAAGTTTATGAAAATGAAGGTACAAAATAGCCCCCAAGAATGTTATTATGAATGTTATCAATGAATATCATAAGTTTATTTAGGTAAAAGAATTTTTACTAGATTGACCCTTACAGTGTGGTGCACTGAGGCTATAAATTTGGGAAATTGAATATTTTCGGAAATTAGTATTTTTGACAATTTGGCTTTTGACAATATGAATTATCATCTAGTGAATTATCACTGCTTCGCCATGTATTACTTTCAGATTCGGACTCACCTAAAAATTTTTCTGAATGAATTAACTGTGAATAGAGAGAAAAAGCATGAGAAAGTGTGATTTCTTTTGCCAAGATTCTAAATAGAATACTTGGCACATGAACATCCTCAAAGCATAATATTAACTGCCAAGAATATTGAGCAGTTGAACACACAAGCCAAAATAGCTATATGTAGAAGTGAGCCTGTCTTTCATGAATAAGACCCTTGTCGCCACTCCTACTGAAAATAATAAAAGCATGATCATAACCCTTTCATTACTTACTAGAAATGTTCTTCATTTGCTTTTTCAATTTCCTAATTTCAATATCTTCGGGTGATAAGCAGAACGGAAGTGTACTCTTATAACACAAGTTATTCCAATATTTAGAAAAAATGTATTATCATCTTCAAGGAACAGCTACAAACTTTTTATGATGGTAGTACAATATAAAAATTATTATGAAAAGTCTCAAACTTATTGTTAGTGAGGATGGCCGTGTCGAAAAGAATGTTATATTTAAACAATTGAAACATGTCAATACAATAAAACAAGTCACTACATTAAAAGATGTAGACTCCTCACTGGATATAAAGAAGATTATTGAATTGAAATTTACTAAAAATCGTTATATGTTTTGAAATTATGGATTACCGGTAAAAGCTATGTGGTTGAAGAACAAAGAGAGAGACAACAACCAATTGACAATGACAGCTGTCATGTCATTCAGTTCGAAAAAGTGTGTTAGTTTGTCTATGATAAAACTATAGAACAAGGGAGAACTGTTATAGTGTAAATGTGATCAGAGACATCTGCTGTTCTATAAGCAACTCAATGAGATAACCCAAAAATCAAATATATCCAATTTAATATTAATTAATTTACAATACCGTTATTAGTCTTGAGGAAAACAAGTGAAGAGGTGTTGTTAAATGAAATTATAACCCTGCCGTAGAGAAGCACGGTCATCCTCACTAACAGTGAGTTTGATACTCTTCATTATAATTTTCATATTGTACTATCATCATACAAATCTTGTAGTTATTCCTTGAAGATGATAACAAATTTTATCGAAATATTGGAATAACTTGTGTTATAAGAGTACATTCCATTTTGCTTATCACAATTGTCAAACTTAACTTCATTTCACTTTAAATACAACAAACACTTCTTCTAAAACTATTATTCGAATATCTATCGCCTTATTAGATCTCTCCGCGTACCGGTCTATAACTTTCACTTCACACTCTCATTGGGTAAGAGGATGGCGCTTATATTTGGCAATCACGCGCTTTTAGCTACGCCACAGTTGGTTTATAGCTGCCAGTGGTGGCTGGCGTTATTTTCTTTAGGGCATAATTCACAACGGTAGGGTAATTCTGTTAATATAATCATACAAACAAAAAACTATTTTTGAAAGAATTCTTCCGTGTAACTCGTTTATCTTGTGATATATCTAATTTCTTGCCAATAGTTGTTACCGAAGTGTTCAAGTTTCGTTTAAAGCCTATATCAGGATAGTCCAACGTTTTAGTTTGAGTTATTCGAGTTGCTGAAAGGATATTTTCTCTCTGATGACGATTTTCTTGGATGTTTTGATGTGAAAGTATGGATTCAGAAACTGGTTCCAGATCCGAAGGGGTGAAAATTTTATTATTCCTATGAAGTTTGATATTCCTAATGAAGCAATGTTATGTTCGTCTTGCTTTGCTACGTATAAATGCTTTCTCAAATCATTTTTCTTTCTCTGCTGATCAGTAAGATCATTAACATGTTTATTGAAAATCATTTCAGGTGTTTTATGTTCTTCAAATATGATGTGAATTCAACCTTCACAGGAGAAGTATACGTTCTCCCCATGGAGAATATGTTATTGAGATCACTCTCAACTAGTTAAATATTCAGAATATTTTGAAATAACTCTATGATATATGTTGTTGTTATGGTTTGTTCTGTTTTCTCCAATCCGTATTTTACGTTACCATTTTTTCTCTGATTCCTTTCAAGCAACTCTATTTTATTCTTCAGTTCCTCGTTGTCGATCTCCGCTTTAATGAGGCGATGGTTGATTAAATATTATAATTATTGTGTGTAGAATAACTATATCGTTTCAAAATATTTTTTTAATGAAGGTGGCATACCATCACTTGGAATTCTTTCGGGGCCACTTTCAGAACACACACTAACTTAAGCTAGCCATATATTATAATTCATTTATAATGAAAGATACTAGGAACTTTGTGTTCCAAAAATATGGAGTTGTTTAGACAGTTCAAGATTCCAACTGATATATCCTGTATATATCAAGTTATTCAGTGAAAAGTTTCAAATTAGGGACGACCCTCAGACTGCTTGTGTATATACCCTGAAACAAAATAATGATACCTCCGCACGGGTTGACAATATAATCCAGTAGTCTTCAACTCATTTCTATTATATTATAATATACAATTACCATAGGAAATAACCATCTTGAACAAATTTGGAAATAATGGAAATCAAATACTACTCGAATCTTTCTATACGATCGATTGATTCTTTCAAGCCTATTCAGATTATAGAAAATGTAATCATTATTTCATATCAGTTACCTGCCCTAATGTATTGTAATTTCCATCAGCTTTAATATTGTATTTTACTTTTTGTTATACACGATTTCCATGCTTGTAATGAGGCTCAGGAAATAAAGTTGATTGATTGAAGTTCGGAATCTGGGGTTAATTTTTGATGAATTTTATTACCTCGACACGTGTTTCGATCATCAAGTGATTATCTTCAAAAGGACGTTTGGTGTTGGGAAAAAATTCCAGTAATATTCATTACTACATCAAAAATTCCAAACAGTGAATCCCAAATTTGAGAAAATGCGATAGCAATAGAAATATTAGGTTCGTTGATTTGAGTAGTTGAAAACTTTTCACATCTTTGTTTTCGAGATATCTGCTATCATAAAACCAAACATTCTGTCAGCTATAGATAGAGTTTCAACATAATGCTTACGATCAAAAACATGTGACTTAAATACCTTCATTAATTTTTCAAAGAAACCAATATGTTCTTCAAAAGAGTAAGTGCACTATTACTAATGTAATACTATTACTACAGTAATAGTGCAGTAGTCAACACTCCTGAAGGAGCTTCTATAGTTTTGTGAACTGAGAAAAGTAAATCCCATAATGAAGTATTATTCAAAGTCGTTATCATGGATTTTCATCAAATATCGGCCAATTCCATCGAACATACAATGTTGATTCCTGTTGTACATTCGCGATTCGGAAAATTGATCAGATATGGTTTTTGCGACCATTTTTCTGTTGCATGTGAATTGATTCTGCAACGATATATAACTGGGGGTACTGCAAATAGCCATGATACTCTCTAGGTGGCTCAGAGAGTTACTGCCATAACGTATCCATGATACAAAGCTATTGACAATGATTGTCGATGCCAAAGACACCAAAAAGTCTGTGAACTGTAACGAATTTGAAGTCGGCCCTGACCGATTTCTCAGCCAACAAACACATGACTCATCGTGAACCACCGCGAAAGGTGGAGTGCCGAAACCCCTAGAGAGATCTGGAGTGATCGTTGCTGATATAAAAAGACCGCTTCTCGTCCCGAGCAGGAGTCTGTATTCAGAAAGCGAATCGAACGGTTAACAAAGAATTCGAACAGTGAAGATAATTTAAGCGTTAGTTGCTAAGTGTAGTAAATGAATTAGTTGAGATAGTGAAAAATTGTTAAAAATAAATTTGTTTGAGACAGTTAATTCTTCAATTCGTTACAATTGGTGATCAGAAGTGAATTTTTAAAATAAATCAGTAAGCGTTTGGTGGTTACTCTTTATGTAATGGTGAAATTGAATATATGACTTATTTTTTCGCGTAGAGACTGGTGATTCATTGTGTTTCGCAAAGTAGACAGTACCGGACTTGAAAATCGCCGAATTGAAGCAAGAATTGGAAGAAAGAGAGCTAGATTCTTCCGGAAAGGAATCAGTACTCCAGAAGAGACTATGGGATAACTAGATGGATTCAGGAAAAGATCCCGGAGCATATTTATTAGAAGTTTCTGGGGGTGATTTGAGCTCAATAATGAGCAAACTAGATGAACTTCAACAAAGTTCGGTGAGTCTAAAAGATGAACTTCAACAAAACTCGAAGAATTTGGGGGACAAGCTTGTGGAAAATTCGAAAAGTTTGGAAGATAAATCTCTAGAGAATTTTAATAGTTCGAAGGAAGAAAGTCTAGAAAATGCAGAAGGCTTGAAGAAAGAGCTTTGTAGTGTGGCGAGCCTACTCGAAGTTATGATAGGAACCATCGAGAGAAAGACAAATTCAGCGAGGAAGTCAAAGGAAAGAACAAAGATGAAATCGGAGCAGAAATGAAGAAAATGAAAAAAAAGTTAGGCAATTGAATCAAATGCGGATTTGAGGTAGAAATCAGCAAGATGAAAGACACAATTAACAAATTGCAAAACCAAATAGTTATTTCTGCCCGCACCATAGAATCTGTTACCGATTCCGGAACTGAAAGATGTCTAAGGCAGTTCTGAACTAGGAAAGCTTGCTACGAAGCCGCCCCAGTTCAACGGAAAAACTTCTTGGGCAAATTACCGCCGACAATTCGAAGCTGCGGCCAGAGCGAGTGGATGTAATGCAGGAGAAAAGGCGGTAGCATCAACACTAGCGTTGCGTGGAGAAGCAACTAATATTTTACAAACCCTCACGGCCCATGAACAGGAAGACTATGACCAAATTATGAGGCATATTGAGCTG
>WOGP01007767.1:0-11574 GCA_015342065.1 Leptinotarsa undecemlineata
GGCAATCCACATGTCATGTATGCTCTGAGGAACGGATTCATCCCAGGTAATTCCAGCCTTCCCACAGAGTGGAATTATTATTTTTGCATAAACTATAACTGGCCCCAGAAGGCCTAAAAGATTTAAAAGTTTTGCGATTTGAGATAGGATGTTTCGTTTGGTGAGAGTTTTTAAAACAGTTGCATTAACCTTATAAAACAGTAAATCACCTTGATAGTTCCAGTGGATACCGAGGGTTTTGACAGACGATTCAGGATCAAGGGATATATGAGTATTTTTTGGATGCTCAGAATAATTGGATACAAGTGACGGATGATTTGAAGCCCACTTTCATAACTGAGAGCCACCTTTCTTAACTAAATCTTGTAGTTGATCGCGCAATAGCTCTGCTTCTGACAGTATTTTCGCACCTGTAAGATCATCCACGTAGAAATCTCTTTTTAAAGATACAGAAGCAAGTGGATAGTGATGATCTTCGTCCTCAACTAGCTGCTGTAAGGATCGAATAGCTAGATGAGAGGCAGAAGCTGTGCCATATGTGATAGTTTCAAGAATATAAGTCTCAATCGGATCGCTAATACTTTCACGATAAAGAATCTTTTGATATATCGCATCATCTGGATGTACACGAATTTGTCGGTACATTTTTTCAACATCGGCAGTAAGTGCATATAGATGCGAACGATAACGAAGCAAAATTACAAACAGATCATCTTGTAATTTAGGACCTACCATTAAAGTATCATTTAATGAAATACCGGTTGATGTTTTAGCCGAACCGTCAAATACGACTTGAATTTTGGTAGTCAAACTGTCGTCATTTCCTACCGCATGATGGGGAAGATAAAAACCCCTTGACCGAAAATACGAGACATATGACCCAGCTTTTGATATTTGCTTAAAAAGTCACAGTATTGGCGTTGAAGATCTGGATCCTTTTGGAATCGTCTTTCTAAGGCGTAGAAACGACGTAAAGCAGTTGATTAAGATTCTCCAAGATTTTGAATTTTATCATTAAAAGGCAGCCTAACGATGTATCGATCAGATTTATCTCGAGTAGTGTGAAGTGAATAATGTACTTCACATGCATAGGCCTTGAAACGTGACAATTTCTGTGGAATTTTCAGTTTGTGGGCATCCACTTTTCGAGCTTTTTGACCTTTCCAATACATTCTTCGCAATCCTACGCAACGTTTGTGATGGGTCAGTCTCCACCAGGGTCCTAGATTACTGTAGGTCGACCACTTCGGTGCTCATCTTCGAGGCTAGTATCTCCGGGGAAAAATTTCGCAAACCTTGCGTTCATTAACACTATCATTTCCAAATGTCTTCCAAATGAAGAAATAAATTGATCGATGTAGCCGGTTACTACGTGATAGGAAAATCATAGGAAGTTTCATTTCTCTTTTCTTCAATATGAAGAAATATTCAAAATGGTCAATCTAAAATTATGGTAAAAAATAGTGTCTAAATTTCAGTTTGTTCTTGAAAAATCCACATGAAATGATAATTTTCGACTTATTTCTTCTTGTCAATATATGAAAAAATATACTGACTTCGGCAAAAAACGATATGTTATAAATGATGAAAACTCTATCTGTATCTGTAGAGTAGGGAAAGTGAGTGTAGGCCCACAGCACTCAGGTCACATGTGACCCATTGTACATTCTCCCGAAAAGTTGTTCTCCTAGGTCATTGTCCATCCTGTTCTTTCCAGGAAGGTGGACAGGTCACTGGGAGGCATCTCCTTTATATCGGCAAGTGTGGGCCAAGACTAGTTGAACACACACTCTCTCATTGACGATAACTCCGAACACCCGCATAGGACATGCCTGACAGTTTCATCTAACTGTTCATACATCCTGTATAGAGGTGTATCCACTAGCCCTATATTATGAAGGTGTTTCTTCAGTTGACAGGGTTATCCTAGCAAGATTGTATCTTTTGATTCCATCCCATGTCTTTGGGAATTGAGCATCGGTATGACATTTGGCTAGTTCCGCAATTGTTGAAATCATCAGGTCGTAGGTGCCACTGAGTCCAAAAATTCTTAGTCCAAATTCTGAAGAATCAATAATGCGATTACCTTTACCCTTTAACCCACCTCAGGATAATGTTATTATCTACCGAGGTTTTGGCTAAATCTTGGTGGCACTCTAGTACTGACCCTGAGGCTAGTACTAGAGTACGTTGTCTGTTCAAGGTCAATGGGGATTGTCTGCTATCAGTGCAAATTGTTATGTTTTTTCCTAGAAAACCGTAATCCAGTGAATTTCCACGGGATATTATCTTGAGTCCACTATCATATAATTTATTGAACTAGTTATAGTCAGATACGCCAAAATCTGGCTATTTATTAATTGATACATTAGTGACAATATATAAATTAGATTGTGAAACGTATTTAGGCAACATGTTCAGTAAAAATAATAACCCGGTCACTCTCAGAGTTCCATAATGGTATCAAAGATTTTTATAATGGACGGAATTCATACTTTCATCCAGCGCATTGAGTGGAAACTCTCAGAAATAATTACTGGAAATTATTTTCAGGAAAACCTTTCGTTCAAATCATTGAAAGTAAGTGGAAAAAAAGAATATTCAACAATCAGTATTTTATAAAAAATACGAAAATTGTTGCACACATCAATTCCAAAGAGCTCATTGATTTCTCTTTTACGTAATATTCACAAGTAAAAACCAGGTAAACATAAGAAAATTCATGTCATGAGGTGATTTTTATTCAAGTGTGAAAAAACTGTTTTCAATAGATTATGGAGATGATGATTGTTTCATTAAAAGAAGTTTGAGAATAGTGCAGCCCAATTTATTTAGACCTCTCACCACCTCTCACCCACGGTAAAGGTCCATTTGAAAATCGAATACTCATGACTCAGTATTAATAATTTTAGATGTATCTGCAGAATAATTAGTGCCGTACCCTCCAAACCAAATCCAGAATAAAACAGAAATAATAAACATATATCCAGAAAATTGAATCAGTCATTCAAAATGAAAACTTTATTGTCATCAAGAAAGACCCAACGAAAAATAGTCAAAATGTACAAAAAAAAATTCTCTCAGATACTAAAATCATTTTCATGGAATCAGAGAAACGGATATTCAGCAACATGAACCTCTTCTGCCCGAAACTATATGGCCTGATAAAAACACATAAAGAAGATAAACCCGCAATACCGGTAGTTCAGTATATAAATAGTCCGGAAAGAGAACTAGTAATACGTCTTAATAAATTGTTCAAAAATTCTACCAGTTTCGTCCCTCCTCACAGCATTAAAAATTAACTGATTTTAGTGAAAAACATAAAGAACCAAACCACGCCGCATAATTCGATTTAAGTTTCATTTCATTCATTTCACCGTACAACGAATGTAAGCCTTTCATTTTAGATATATGAGATCAAGCCAAAGTGGACCATATCACTCCCTTTGAAATTGCAACAGCTTTCGATCTGTGCCTAAATCAGAGTTGCCTACATTTCAACAACAAACTTTATTGACAGGATTCAGGTTTACCAATGGGTTCCCCCTTAGTCCACTTTAAGCAGACATATTTATGAACAGCTTGGAGACCATTATAATAAATCTCGACCTGGGTAAAAAACGTATTTATATTTTTGGTATAGATATGTAGACGATATTCTCGCCTGTTACAGAGGTACTACACGACAGCTGAACCAATTTAGAAGAATCATGAATAATCTCAATAGCAACATTTAGTTCATATGCGAAACAGATATAGAGAAACAGATAAATTTCATAGACCTGACCATTACACAAATTCAGAATAAATTTGAGTTCAATGTTTTTAGAAAACCTAGCTATACAGACATTACCATCCCAAGTGATTATTTCCATCCAGACAGTCATAAATTAGCAGCCTACAATTCAATGTTGCACAGAACATTCTCAGCTTAATAATGGTTTCACCGCAGATACAATCCAGAAGTTAGTCAGATTCACTTACATATTGATATACCACAAGATCCAACAATCAGAAATCAAATAATGGGTAACTCTAACATATTTTGGTAAAAGAACTAACATATTTTGGTAAAAGAAAAGAGATAATTGCAGGTTTCTTCATAAAAAACAATGTAGAAGAGGCATTCAGACCACATGTCAGGTTATTTGATTTCTTTTTCAATACCAAAGATAAAGTGGACAAGTGTGAGAAATCTGGAGTTTATAAGCGCAAGTGTCCGAAGTGTAATAGTGTTTATATGGGACAAAGTGGACAAAGTGGTCGAAATTTCCAAAAACGGTATACTGAACGTGAAAGGTCCTTCAGACTAGGTAAAAATGATTCAATGTTTTCAAACCATTCATTGGCATGCAACCACAAGTTCCTGAATCTGAACGCAGAAGAAATTTTGCACTATGCAAGGAAGGGTTGCAAACCCAATTATTTGGAATCCTTGGAAATTCACAAGCATAAATATTGCGGATGCAACCTATTAAATGACCGAATTGATTTAGTTTACTTACCGGTTTTCAAATTAGCATATCCACATTATCCAAGTGAACAAAATTTAGATACTCAATCAAGCTAAGTACCTCTATTATTACCTACAGTGATGTTATATAAGCGCTAATGTAATCAATCATTTTTAGTTTAATGTAACTGTTTGAAAATGACCTTATAGGACAAAACTGCAGTAACGTTAGCTACAAATAAAAGTGGTGAAAAACAAAGAAAGTTTCAATTCTCTTGTCTTCATAAAAAATATTGTGATCACAGAGTATGATAATTCCTTCGCAGATTTCCCAATTAAATTAGCATTGATCACAAACAAAAATTCCAATATTTGTGTGCCGATCAATTGTGAAAACCATTTTGTGTCCTGATTGATTTTTTAAAATATTTTTTGGAGAAGTTCAGCTACAACTGAGTTCAACCAGAAAATAAGCTACGGAAAACACATTACCTGAAAACTGGGAATGAATAAGCAATCACATCTCCAGGGATTTCCGCCAAGATAAAGCCTTAGTCCATCAGGCATGTGTCTATTTTTCATCAGTGCATTATCAAATGCAAATGAAGGTATCTATAAAAGAAATGGAATAATTGTAAGTGAAGAAAGTTGTTCCTTTTCGCATGTCAAAATTGGCCTTTCTCGGGCAATTTTGATGAAGTGAATCAAGTGTATTTTATTTATAAATTACCCACTTTTAAAAGTTATGGAATGCTAAAAAATGAATACTAGTAATCATATTTTTCAAGAACAAAACATAAGCACCACAGGAACATCCTTAAGGTGCTCTCAAAGTGATGCCTGTATGAAAGTAGCAATTCACATTGAATTTTAATCGCTGGAGATTAAATCCATTTGGAAAAACGTTCTCAGGAAGGTCATTCTATATAAACGCAGTTCTCCAGATGAGTGTTCTTAAACAGTGGAGTTCGAGGTGGACTGAGTTGAACCACAAAACGATGAGTAAACACAGTTCGTCGATTATTTCTGATATCTACCGCTCTTCGTAGAATCAAATGTGCCACCTCCCGTGAAAGTATCTATAGAACAGAGACCAACCTCCAACCTTTCTTCGATGTTTCCAATCAAGCAGATGGCTCTTTTCTGTATGGAATCCAGCAACTTCAAGATATATTTGGGGGCAGAGCTCCACTCTGATCTGAGCTTTATAAAGCGCCAAAAGTTGCTGAGGTGTGTATAGTTTTCTGGTTCGGAACAGTGTTCTAAGCTTCTGAGAAGCAGCCTTTGCAATTCCAGCGACATGATTGTGCAAAGACATATTGGAATTGTCTGACTTGACATTATTATATCCGGTTTGGAGACATTTATCTTCTTGGAGAAAACCGATGCCTGAGTTTTTGTGACATTGAATTGAACCTAGTTACTTTCACCCCAATTCGAAATCACTTCTAGATACTCATCGAGATAAACAACCTCCCACTACTGGTGAAGATGTGGCTCAGTAGCCGATGTCCTGGAATCCAAATGGAATGACGAGACAAGTGTACTGTCGCCAGCAAAGCAATATATTGGATTTTTGGTTTTTTGGAATAAGTCGTTGATAAACAAGAAAAAGAGGGTTGGAGACAATATGGATTCCTGGAGAACACCAGCGTTGATAGTGAAAGTATTCGAGAGATATCCATCGACGGTCACTTGTACGAAAAGTTTTTTCAGGAAGCTGAAGAGCCATACACAAAAATGCTCCGATAAGCCATAGCATCAAAGTTTGGCCAGCAAACCCTCATGCCACACACGGTCACAGACCTTAGAAATATCAAGCGCAACAGCTTTCAATTCTTCATGTTTCTCGATTGCGTTATTCCAAATATTCTGATACAAAATCGCCTGTTGATCTTTGTTTCCGAAAGTCATATTAATGATTGCTCAAGATGTTGAAGCCTTCCAAATATTTGAGGATATGATGAGGATATCCAGGAAATTAAAGTAATGATGATGTTTTTCCACCAACGAAGTACACAGCTTTATCAAGGTTTGAACTTCTAACTGTATATTGAGTTATTCTATTACGTTTCTCGAAAAATGCAATGATAATACTATTCTAATGCGCCTCGAAAGTAACAATACTGATGACTTCCAATTCGTGAACTACATGAACAGGCTTGCCACGAAGTATCATCTTCAGGTCGCTAGTATTCAGTATTACTCAAATGATGATTCAGAAATGCATATTGCAAAATGACTGTTCCTTACCTTTGATAACTTGTTTCCTCTCAGGGAAAATGCTCTGAAATGAGATAACCAGTGAGACCCCTCCAAATTATAAATGCTGACGATCTCGTTATTATCGAGATACAAATCCCACAGAGATTCATATAAATTTGTAGTTTTCAGAACCTTCAAATTTGTTATATAATTTCCTTCCAAGTGTAATATTCTGGTATATCTTGGAATCTGTTGCGGCAATTCAGTGAGACCTCTGCCTGAGCAGTTGACCATTATTATGGGATATAATTTTCCAGAAGTTGGATCCACAACAACTTTTTCAAGTGAGCAATCACAGGAAACCGTGCAGTTTTCCTTTATATCCTGTAAAATTCGTGAACTATTAATCTAATTGAGAAATAAAGTTGAAATGAAGCATCTTTGCTAAGATGGCTGCGTATGACTGAAATAGATTCACCAAATCATTGACGTACAAAACTGAATGCCTCATAACACTTCAATAACCTAAGCCATTCATAAAAGTGATAATGGACAGAAATAACATTTCGAAATGGGGAACAACAGTTGGTTAGTCATTAATTGGGGGAGATTTTCAATAAAATGGGAATGCTAACAAGATATTGTACTAAACATGGGTCTGACGAATACTAAACGAACAATAATATGATAATAATTTGTTATATCCATGAACTCATTTCTCAACTTCCTCAACCTAAGAACGCATACTTCTTCTTGACTATTTGTTTCGGGTTTGGTCTTTTTCGGATATGGTTATCTGCGCCTCCTCTGTGATGTTGGCAACCTGTGACTTTTCTCGGACATTAACGTCCTTTTATTCCTTTCTAATGTTGGTGACTTTTCATGAAACCATGGTCATTTCCAAAATTCCAACTGCAGGTACTTCAGCTTTTCTTTTTTATTGGCAAGTGAGCTTGCTCACTTTTTCTCTTACGTAACACTTTCAGGAAAAGTATTTTCGGGTATCTACCTAGCCTCAACACTTGCTGCATCTTGATGTCCAATAATCCTTCGATTCTTGGAGTTAGGGAATGAGCCAAATTGGTAAGCCTCTCAATACTTATCTCATACTCCTGCAATGACCCCTGTGTTTGTTGATATCAGCCCAGAAGTTGACTCTGATAATGTTATTGTCTATGTCGCATTTCCTAAAATCCTTTGATGAACTTTCTGGGTCCTCTTCGGAATACTGTGCAATATTTGTATTGTTTGACCTCGCAGTACCAGCACTTGCGTGTGTGCAGTTGTTCTTCTCCTTCCTATTCTACTATTGAATTGACGACGATGTCTAGTACGTCAAAGTTGAAGACTTCAGTTTTTACCTTGGGAAGGTCTTGTCGCTGCTGGTATGATTGTTTTTATTGGGGCAGATGTGTCCTACCCAAACGCAACCAATTCGCCATATCATCATTGTTTTTTGCTCTTCTATTCACCATATTCCACTATTTTACAGCACTACTGTAACAAAATATCTATATTACCACTATCTATCTATGCATCTATAGCTTTTAATCAACTTATATGTGTTTCGCTTTTCGAAATGTGGTGATTTCTTTCAATGACAAATCACAAATGAACATTGTACTTCAATTATATTTAGTTATTACCGCACTCATTTCAGTATTTCATTGTCACTTTCCTCGCTCTCGAACTATTCCGCCCACAGATTCAAACTGGCATGGTTTTCGACACTGTTTCGATTATATGTACCACATTGCAACATTTTTGTGTATTAGCCATCGTGTTCTAGTATTTTCGAATACATCTTAAAACCCAGAGACTGTTGAATCTCATGCTTGATGAATATAAGGAGAAACTCATCAAGGAGGAACTAATGAGTTGAAAATAATGAAGCACAGCCGGAACTCTTCAACATAATATCTTGCGGTTACAAATTAGAAACAGCTATATATATAAAAAGTGCCATAATTTTTTTATTTATTATAAATAAATTTTTTATTTAGTGAAATATAATTTTTATGGCACTTTTTTATATATAGCTGTTTTTATATTTTTTTACTTCAGAAAAAAAATATAACGGTGGTCAATATTTGTTCATAACAAATTGTTAAACTCATAACCAATTAAATAATGAATAAGACATTTTTTGCCAAACTATTTGAAAGTGTAAAAGTAAAAGTGTAGAAGTGAAAGTTTCAAAAGCAAAATTATTTCTTAAGTAGTTATTTAAACAATCGAAATATAAAAAAATCAATTTTAAACAATTAAAAATCAAAATTAGGAAAACAAACATTTTTATCATAATTATTCCTAGGCAACAAAATAGCAAAAAAAATTTCAAAAATATTGAATTTCTCTTTTTGTTCAAATCGTAATAATAAACAAATTACATAAAAAAATCATATCATATGTTAGTAACTGACAGACATACCTAGCTAAATATCAATTGAAAAAAAATTGAAAACAATTTTTAGATATTTTGTAACTTTGTAGTTCTGTCATTTTTCTAAATCTCACAAGTTGAACACAATGCACATACCGTAAAAAAATATCCAGGTGAAGCATTTTTGAGTTTTCTGTTAAATTATTCTTCATTCATCATTACCGAAACTATTTCTGGTTACAAAAATTAATTAGTATCGCGAATCGGAGAATGTGCGTTTATTACCTTATTTAAAAAGATGAAGATGATGATTTAAATCATGAACATGGCTTGGAATTAGTTGCTTATAGTTGCTGAGAAATAAAAAATAATTTACGTGTTTTGGAATAAGCAGCACAAATAGAAGTTTTAGGCACTTTTACTGCACAACCCTCCACATCACTTAGCTCACCAAAGTATTTTGTACACAGAATCTACAGAAAGTGAACTGAACTATTGGACCTTCATTCATTAGGGAAAATTTAACTGGTGAGCTTCATTCAAATCTGCCGAAGAAATTATAAAATCCGCGATAAAACTAGTTTGTAAAATCAAATTGATGCTGCTGGTAACATAATTTTGTAAGACGATCTTATCCACATTCAACAACATGGAGCTCCATCATACCCTCTTCCAGTTAGATAGTTGCTAGATGCTAGATTTTCTGATAAACGGATTGGTCGAAGAGGAGCAATAGAATGGCCACCACGATCACCCAACCCATCGCCTTTAGCAAAATCTGAAATAGATTGTTTATAAAACACAGCCTCGAGATTTGTAAAATTGAAAGAGAAGAATAACAGCTGCGTATAGAGAACTTCAGGAAGAAGATGTTTGGAATGTTAGAGACGACTTTCAGGACATACTTTATTATTGTTCAGAAAATAATGGACAATGTTTCGATCACTAAGTACTTACCGATAATTTCATTGCAATATGTTTACGATTTCACCCGATATGTGCAAAAGTACTGAAAAGAAAGGTCAAATATATGGTATTTTTGTAAAACTAGCCTACAAAATGTACCCCTTGAAAATAACTCTGCCTTACTTTTAAATTTCTATAGAGGCCGAAATATAGAGGATGGTAAGTTTTTGAATTGACACCCTGTACATGTAACTTCTTCGAACTTCCGCACAGTGATCCGCCCATGTATTTATTTCCTTCTTCAGTTTCGTGCTCCATTACTGCAAACTTTGGGTATTTTCCATAATGGCTAGTTATACTTCCTTTTTCTTGGATTTCAACGAGATCGACTGCTTTGTGTCCGTATTCTAGGTAAGCGATATTAATAACTCTCCGAGCCACCTAGGGAGCATCATGGCTGTTCCGACAGCCATGTAACGTTACAGAATCATCCCAAATTCAATTAGATGGGATGGAACTCGCGACCCTTCGATCATGAGTAGGGGTTAATCTTCTTATGGTCGCTGATTTGGATATTCAATAATAAGACCATCGATATTTGTAAGGTATCTACAAGACGCCATTCACGTCGCTGTTTACAATTTAGCGATTTCATATTCATCAAGTTGCCGCAGGATTCAATAACATTAATGAATGATGAATGAATTAATGAATCATTTAATGTTGTATTTATATCTGATATTTCGGATGACCTCCAATAGTCCGTAGGAAGAGTCAACTCTGGTCCTCTATAGTCTTCTACCATTCCATATTGCCAGAGATTTCAAAGACCATTGAATCAGAATGTCAATTATTGGAAGAAGAGAAACTGAAATTGCTTTGTTCTGCTTGAAACAACTAACTCTTGATGATGATTATTACAAAAATTACTAAACTCCTTATCAGTAATGGACAAATGATATCCTGCGGTAGTAAAGACACAGCCAACGATATAACTATCAAAAATATAGAAGACTTCAATGGGCAGCATCATATAAACACTGTAAGAAATGCCATCCTCTATTTTTTCCAGGGAAGACTAGCGACTTTGGAAATGTAATTTAATTGATATGGTGGGATCCATATCTATAATCCGTCTGATAGTATGAAAACATGATGAAGTAATCTCAATAGTGTGAGTTATCGAATACATAATAGTTAAGACACCCTCTAAGGGAGTGGTGCTGCTAGACTACAAATAACCATGATTGTTAGAAAGTGCCTTCAGATAAGAATAAAACGATATGTTATGTGTACGATATGTGTACACAATACTTTGGTATACAATACAATATGGCGCCGGCACAAGGTGCATCAGTAAGTTTTTCAAATAAAATATGCAAAAGGTGCAAAAAAAATACCACAATCTGGTCTAAGATGTGTGAATTGTGAATCGATATCTCACCCAAGTTGTTTGAAGCAACTGGACAGCATTTTGTATATTGACGAAAAGACAGTGAAGTGTTGTGATGATGTGATTACGATAAACGCCATGGCGAACAAAACCGAACAAGAAAATCCATTAAGTGCTATTGACTTGACCGAGGATAACAGTAAGTTGGAAATAATATATCTTAAAGAACTG
>WOGP01007768.1:0-11574 GCA_015342065.1 Leptinotarsa undecemlineata
AATACTCATTCGGACTCCCTTCTACAGATTGAATGAATTTTTTAATGAAATTTTAGTCTAGTTTTAATGTTATATAATTTACGTATATCAATACACCCACTTTATACAACAGGTACTACCACTTTATTTCTATATAATTCTAATATTATTTCAAATTTTATTTTAGAATGTACTCTTTTTACCTACCAATGTGACTTATCCTTTGTCTGTATGTGACTTCATTGGATTAATAATTATTATTATTATTCATTTGTAGCTCATATTTGACGTATAAACTAAACAGGAAAATTCAACGTTCAACTTAAAGCTATTTTTCAGTTTGTATCTGAAATAACCTTCCATGCATGATCCTAACATTTTTATAAAGAGTTTACTTTTGCTTTCTTTCTTCTTTCGGGAGATGGAGAAGCAGATAGAAAACTAAATCGTGATGATTTTCAAGTCAGATTGCAAGTTCATTTGAATCTGTAGCTAGCGATCAATATTTCTTCGATATCAGAAACTCAATTCAATTGCTTGCTGAATTTCATGTCAAGCTCAGAGCTCAATTCAAGATCCAATTAAGCTGAGAGCTCTACCTACCTTTTCCAATAATCGCACTGAAAATGAAAGTAATAATTTCAACATTAGTTGGCTCTGAAAAACCTTCAATAACCTTTTCACAACTATCCAAAAATTCTCATGATATATTGGGATTTCCTACAATGTTTGGCATAACTTCAACATATAATTTCAAAAGTCGAGAATTTACTGGGCGAAATTTTGAGAATTTATTTCTACTAAAATATATGTGGAATTTCAAATATACAACATTGAATTGTGATTTGAAATGTTGAATAAAGGAAATCAAATCACTGGAAGTATTATTTGGAGTGATATTTTCATTTATTATTTTGTTATCTTGTTTCTGTCCATGCCTGTCACATGTTGAAAGGTAAAACCTCGTTAATCCTTAACTCGCACAAGTTTCGACTTCTGAGGGTTGTCGTTCGTAGGGATGCGACAGCAGGTTAACGAAAAAACAGATTTCGAACAGATTGAACTGCCAGCGGGATTTGGGCTAAGTTGTCCCTTGTCCTTGAAGTTCCTATCCTAAACTAGTTTTGACGATGTGGTCCTCCACAAGGGTTATGAAAATTTTACGATGCTTGTCCTGTGCTTCAGGTTCACTTGAAATATGTCATCAAAGATACTGTTTACAATTCTACAGAATCCCTAGTGTTTTCCGGTTGGAACGGAGAACTCAAAAGTATCACCAGATTATTTACTTATTTATCAGTTTGTCACGGAGGATATATACCGAGCGTCCCATTTCTGAATATTATCTGTATGACATATTGTCAAAGTTCCTTATGATTATTACAATATGCACTGGAACAATGTGATTTTTATCATTAGAACCATGAGGTGAATCTTACCGACTGCGCCAGAAACGAATCATTTTTTACGGGGGACTTTATGAGAGCAATTTTGTTTTGAGATTGAATTTCACAAATTGAATTTCCATGTTTATTGGTCGACTAAACATGACAAAAGCTAAAGAAATCGCTATTCAACTACTTCCATTATTATTTTCAAGTTCTGAATCAGTTCTGCTTGATTAGCATCCTTCAAGTAGGAGATCCTATTTTATTCAGTCCTATAAGTTTCACACTGTCGTTTAATTGTGTGATGTGATGCGAGTAGCTGAACGTAAAGAGGTATTAAAAATAAACGTTCAATAACTAGTAGTAATATTCCTATATTACACGTTTGTCAGATACATTTCATAACAAGAAAAATAGTTACAGAAGTTACCAATAATGAACGTTTTAACTAATTGTATGCTATAGTATTTCCAATACCAATTGGAACAGCACAGAGAAGGAATTCCCGCCTCGATATTATTTTTCCGTGGTAAGTTTTTCAGTTAGTTATTCTCACAATTATAGCAATTGATCACCCCATGAAAAAGTTATTTCAACTGAATTTTTCCACCATGGGTAATTATGAAAAACTTCGAAATTTTAGGTAGATTTCTGAGTCGAAAACTCTAAAATACAATGAAAACACAAATAATCACACCAAATTCTCGTCAAACATATATTAACAAAATAATAGAGGCCAAAAAATTGCAAGAAAAATTAAAATTCTTCTTTGCTATATTCGGATGAGGTGGAATCATCATCGGGTTGAATAAAGATCGGATTTATAGAACTTGGCACATATTTGTTCTCTTCTTTTATAACGTGGGCCACACAGTTCTTCCAAACATCACTATTACCTACTTCAATCACCACTCGCCTTATATTGTCAAGCACTACAACATTGAAAGTCGGTAACTGATTACATTTCCGCAAGCTTTCTTTCATTGTGGCCCAAACCATTTCAATTGGATTGAACACACAATAGTATGGAGGCAAACGTAAGAGAATGTTATCACGTGTTTCACACATCGAATCAATAATATACTCTTTTGAAGTTACGTTGTTTTACGGTGGCCAGTAATACCTTTTTCGTTGGAATATTTTCGGGTATTTCCATGCCATGATTTCGCATGAAAGCAACAATATCTGCTTTTTTGTGTTATTGTTTGGTATTGTAGTCAATAACTGAGAATGATACGAAACGTTATCCATAACAATAACCAAGTTTGGAGGGATATTTGGGAGAAGCTGCTCACTGAACCAAGTTTCGAATAAATTATAACACGTTTTCCCCTTGATTAAGGTGTGTTCAAAGCACAATACTTGGTTTCGTCTACCCAGCCATTTTGACAACTTCATGGGTGTCAACCAAGTTTTGTCGAGGTAGATTATATAACCATCCGATTTTTACATTTTTTATATTTGACACCAAAATACAATAAGACACCTCGTAGAGTTTCTAAAGATTTGAAGCTGTAATCGGGATAGTCGAATGATTTATCACCAGATCATTTCCAAAGTTGGTACTAAATTTTTTTGGTATATACCATAAATTGTTCGCCGAATAACATCTTTTGTAGCACCATCAACGTTTGCGAATTTTTTATTCGTTTGTTTTCGTTTCATTGCATGGTCAATGACATCCCCTATTCTAATAACTCGAAGAACTGTCGAACGAGATAGTTTCGTTAACTCGCATATTCTATTCATAATAGCATTCTGTGAAGTGTGACAGTTTTCCTTCTTCAAGCATTCATGAATATTTAAAATTATTCGCTGAACTTGAACATGTAAGTCCTTATTTTCAAATTCCATATCCATGTCGATTGACACAGATTCTTCACACGTAATGTTATCATTTGTTTCAAAAGGTCTCCAGAAAGCCATATTAATGAAAGTACCCAAAAACACTAAGATTTTCACAAAAATCGGTTTAAACGATGAGATTGGAACCTTTGGTGTAAAAATTGAAAACTTTTTCTAGAAATCAATTACCCTAACACCAAACTGATATTTTTGCACTCGAAGCGCGTTTCCCTAACAAGGTTAGTGTCTTCAGGAGAAGCAAATTGATACTGAATCTAAAGACAAGGGTTAGCTGTTTATATACCTAAAAGTTTTTTGGTCCGATGTGGACTTTGTTTGCTGAATGTAATTCGGTAATTACCTAGTGGATTCACTACCTGCAAATTAATTTGTCCGCTTTTTAATTTATTGTTGACAAATTAATTTGCAGGTAGTGGTTGCACTAGTTAATTACCGAAAAATCAATTAGGATAATCATCATTTAACAAACAAAGTCCACATCGGCAAAAAAACTTCAGGTATATAAACAGCTAACCCTTGTCTTCAGATTCAGTATCACTTTGCTTCATCTGAAGATGCTAATCTTATTAGCAAAACGCTCGTCGAGTGCAAAAATATCAGTTTGGTGTTAGGGTAATTGATCTCTAGAAACATTTTCAAAAATCTGTTTGCACCTAACCCCACGAACACACGGCACTGATAAAGAAATATTGTGAAACGGACAAAAAATTAGTATTCAGCCAATCCAGCTAGCCGAGCATTTATTCAACTACATTTGATAGCACGTTTACTAACAATCTGGGCGACTAGGGGCCACAGGCATGAAATGTTTATGACTGTACTCTTATTTTTATTGCCGTTCCAATTGGGAATGGATAGACTACACAAAATTATATGATTCAAATTGTTATTATATGAAGCACTAATATGGTGGAATTTGGTCACTATGACAATACCTGAGGAAGCTACTGTATGGCGAAATAAATGTTGTAAACTGTTCAGTGAAAATCCCACTGTGTCGAATGCGATTTTAAAAAAGAACATCACGAAGCATCATCGCTGCTTGTTTTCCTTTATTCAATTTCTATCAAGGAAAAAAAACAAAAATTTAACACCAACATAATTATTTATTTGAAAGATAAACATCTTCTGAATGTAAGTAATGTATTGACTAGTTAAAATACACAACCACCATAAAATGCAAATTAACACAAACGATAAACAAATAAAAACAGCACAACTCTATCCTACATAAAATTTATACCTTTGGTAACGTTCGTAATATAGATTGCTGTCCCCATGCGAAAATTCGAATCGATCAATTTGTCTTATTAAAACTGAATATATCTTGCAGGTTCACCATTCAGTTGACACTTTCGAATTTTTTTGTGATAAAAATCAAAGCAAAATATCCAATTGTTTTATTCTGTAAACGAATTCAAAAAACATTTCCACTTGAAAGTTTACATAACCGCGACACGTGTTTCGCTATACAAAAGCATCTTCAGGCGTCACAATACTTGTCACAATGTATTGTGACGCCTGAAGATGCTATTGTATTGCGAAACAGGTGTCGCAGTTTTGTAAACTGTATCGCCCGGCTATAATATTTTCTATAAACGAGTTTTGGCATGGAGACTGCCGTTAAAAATGTGGATTAGTATAGGAATATTTTTAAAATTACCAGTTTTCCAAAGTCTAATGACTTGCGTCATATTTGATGTAACACTTGATAATTTTGTTAAAATCAAATAGACTACTAAAATTTTTAAAAGTTTAAAACTGTAACTTGAAACATGGCAAGAAATTGTTTATAGAAAAATTGGCACAAAAAGGACTTTTCAAATGTGGAATTTACAAAATATTGGACCAACTTATTCAAAATTTGGAACCCTTTGTGTACCTATTTCCCCAATTCCAAATTTCAGTATAAAACCACACCAAAATATTAAAAAAATGCTCTTAAAATATTTGAAATTTAAAATAAAAATGGAAGATTTAATTCACAGAGTATTCACTGACAAGCTGCACTCGAAACAAACTGACTTTGGTCAACAAAAAAAAATATTTGTAATTTTTCCTCAACTCTATTCTATGTAAATGGTGATAAAAATGTTCCAATTTTCACACAACGTAAATGAAAAATAGTAATTTGTCAAAATTGATAGTTGATAGCCTCGTAATTTTCCAATGCATTAACTTTGAGATAACAGTGAAAAAAATATTTCAAAAACACTGAGATTATTACTAGAGTTACAAAAAACCAACACAGGTTTCGATATACAATAGCTTCTTCACGAGAGTCTATACTAGTGTATTTACCAACTAGTTAGTATAGACAATAGTTAGTATATACACATCTGAAGCTATCGTCTTTACTAACTAGTTAGTATAGACACTAGTGTATACTATTGTATTTAGCAAATAGTTAGTATAGACTAGTGTATACACTAGTTAGTACAGACATGCCCGAAGAAGCTATTTAGGGGTGTCTATACTAACTAGTGTATTTACTAACTAGTTAGTACAGACACGTCCGAAGCTATTGTCTTTACTAACCAGTTAGTATAGACTATTTTATACACTAGTTTGTATAGACATGCCTGAATATGCTATTTACGGATGTCTATACTAGTGTATTTGATAACTAGTTAATAACTAGATAGTATAGACACGCCTGAAGCTATTGTCTTTACTAACTAGTTAGTATAGACACTCCTGGAGAAGCTATTTAGGGGTGTCTATACTAACTAGTGTACTGAATAATTAGATAGTATAGACACACCTGAAGTTATTGTCTTTACTAACTAGTTAGTATGGGTACTCCTGAAGAAATCTATTTTGGGGTCTATATTAACTAGTGTATATACTAGTGTATTTGATAACGCCTGAAGCTATTGTCTTTACACACGTGTTGCGTTTTTGTACATCTGTGTAATAAAAATCTCAGTGTTTCTTGAATAGTTTATGGATTTTCAAGTATCCGCCGATTTCAATACGTAAAAAATATTTTTTCAAGCTTCCCACACTGCTTTGTTTGGGACAGAGATGCCTATACTGCCTCAAGCTATAAAAAGTATATATTTTGAAATAAATTGCAATATGAAACGGATGAAATCCAAATTTTTGCACCATTAACAATGCATTGAAGTATTTTGAACTGTGAATTATAATTAAATGTTACAATGGTTAAATGTTACAAAGGGAATTACACAGTCCATCTGTAAATACTCTGTTTGAGGAAGACAAAAATGTGCATTGTACATGATATGAAACGATTTTTCAATGAGTATGTTCAAATAATGGCAAATTGACAAAAGTTTTGATTCTTTATTAAATGTAATGTCGACACATTTTTGCTACTTCATAGAACCCGATATTAGCTATAGAATTTCCCAAAACATTTTCAAGGCGTGAACAAGAATTTGGACGCCGTACAATAATACTTCTTCATCTCCAGGAAAATGAAACTAGCATTATTTCCTTTATAAAAGATAATAAGTTTTAATTGATAAGCCCAAACCAATCAAGTCTTCAACAGACCTGATGTAGGACCGAAATAATTTTTCCACATATCAGAACAGTGAAAACAGTTGTTTCACGTGTATTCAACAAAGTTTGCTTAAGCAGTTACGATCAACTACTGAAGACGTCAACTTGGTTGAAGAAACGTGCATTGGGAATGCTGTTTTCACATTTCTAGCCCGTGTAAAAAACAATTTTGTTAGTTAACTTTTTACAACAGACCCAGTTACCACCAAGATCGTTGGACTCCCCTTGAATCATACCATTTATATAAAGATTCGTCTGAATTTCCGCGATTTCTTTATGTTTACTCATTCTTACTGATGAACTGATGAATTAGGCTCGTTAAATTGTGAGCTGATTCAACAAAAACATCTCTCACACACCAGAAAGTACGAAAGTACTGATTTGAATGATCTGAATTAGATACACACCTATATTTTTTTCTACTTGTTACACCAAATTGTTAACTAACCATTCTCAGTTCTGAGGAAGGAATTAAACGGTGCCGAAAATTTCTCGGCTTTCCAGTTGTTCACTTCAAGTGTTGGATCATCTGGGAAGACGACTATGGAATCTGGAAAGTCTGATTCATGAAATGAGCTGAAGACTGAGGAAAAAAGTATATTGGTCAGACTAGGTGAATTATTGAAACCAGTTACAAAGAACACGCGGCGCATATCCCACCAAATAGACTAGTTTAGTGTCGCTGAACTTTTGGACGCCTTCAGAAATCATTTCATGACACTGATCAAACATGGTCAATATCTCATTCCAAACAGTTCATAGTTCACTCTTTAATGAATGTCTTGGCAAAGTTTCCGCTAAATTGTCCTAAGAAATCATTGTTGTTTGACGAAGTGAAAGTGCTAAGTTAGAATCAGTATATCTCCTGACGATGAAATCTAGCTTCTCGAAACGCGCGTCGAAGATTTACAGTTCTGGTGTGTGGGAGAAGGTAGACATTCACAAAAAAAGTTCATCAAATCAAAGGTTTTACCCCTATCTGCTTTTTTTGTATTGTTTCTCAAAAAGGTACACTTCTGCTTCGTTTCATAATCCTGTCGCCCAAATTCAAAAAAAAAGTTACTCCCTTACTCACTAGATGAATAAAAACTAAAACAAAAATAAATAAAACATGTTAGTGGAACACAAAACACATAGGTAACGAAAATAAAATAATGATAAAAATTACTGCGACTGCGAAAAACAACATGCATCATTCAACAAATATGGGACACCTCCACCTTGAGCTAAAATGAAAAGAATCTTTTAGTGATTAATCATATTTAATTAATAAACTTTCGATAATAATAATAATAATTATAATAGCATGATTACATCTCGAAAAAGTAGTCTCATGAACTATTATTCCAAAAATCGTAACAACCTGTTTCATAGCCAAATTATCACCAGACCAGTCTTATACAAAACAATACAGTATGGATGACTGTAATGCGAAACTCTTAAAATTTATAAAACTATATTAAGTAATTACCCGACCTCCAAGAAAATCCAAAGTTGAACTTACAATTTAAAATTTTAAATATCAAACACTTAAAACTACAGTTATGTTAAACACTAACAAAAATTCAAACGAAGTATAAAAATTTCATGTTATGGCTAAAATACTTTTATATTTTTTAGAAATTGAAACAATAAAATTCAACGTATAGGGGGAATCTAAGAGTCCCATTAGTGTGTCTGAATATTATTTTAATCATTCGTAAAATCTACTCGATTTACTTTGTTCCGATATTTTTTAAAATTCACGCGCTACGTGTCACACGATTGGCGCACAAGCAGAGTTAGGACATCAGGCTCTGGAACAGTTATACAATATTTAGGGCAGAATGGGATCCTCAAACTAATTTCGGAAATATCGCCACCTCTATATCAATGGCAAGTTTGTTCTCGGAGATAGGGGAATCTTCACGAAAAAGGCCTAGGGAACTATCCTCAAAAGTTTGTTTTCAGTATTTGTTTCGGATTCCGGTTACAATGATGTATTTTCAAAATATACAATTCAATTGTTTAACAAAAAGTACGGTTATGTGATTGTTCATCTAGTTTTTCATCTTCCAGCACACTTGCATAGCAAAATACAAAATACTCCAATACAAGATATTACACATTCACACATACACATACATATTATACTGCAGCACACACTCTCACAACATTCAGGCTATTCTCAACAAAATTGTGAGTATCTGGACTCCCAAAGGCATCAATGAGTCTTTTGTCGACGATTACAGCACAGACTTCAAATTTTACGCAGGCTATTTCTAACATCATAACCAACTCACCAGAACTCTCAAATTGACTACGGAGTCCCTAGTCAACATTTTGAGACAACACAGACTCTACAAGAGTTCTCAGTGACATTTTTGACAACATTCATCGTTTTATTTTTAAATCTTGCCAAACTCTAGGTAAGCTTTTTTACAGACACAGAAAATTTTCCGATTGAATTTTCAAACACCATCTGAAGATATAATGGCCTGGAACTAATATTTAAAAAATACACGGAGAACCCAGAAAACTCATTACAAGTTGTTCACTTACACAAAAAAATACAAGATAAGCTACTCCCTCTCAATAAGCAAATCATGGATTTTCAGCAGATAATTTGACTGATGTCATAAATACTTTGCGGCACGACAACGAAGATAATTTTTTTAAAAAGTTTCCTCCATACTAAAGGCGACTTGAAGTTGGACACAAAAATTCCAGGAAACATTTATGACCGATCAATAAATGAAACTTCTAATTGATTGTGCCTGATTTCAATCTACCTCTTGCAGGTTCTTCTGCAAAACAAGTTGCCTGGTAAAAATCTTGATCACAAAACCTATTTTCAACAACAGACTCCTCGATGTTTCCGAGAGAAAATGAGATGAATATCTTGTTATTCAATAGTTTGTTATTATAAATAAGATGAAAGAATTGTTCAAACTAGGTTTAAGGTGTATATGGGTTACAGTTGTGACAGTTCTAGACAAATTCTGGAACCATCAGAAACTAGTACTAGTTTTTGATCAAGAACTGTTCTGAGATTATGACATATGTGCTGGAACTATTCTATTCTACTGTGAAAAAGTGAAAAGTTAAAAAGGCCTCTCCTTGAACCCACTTGAAATCATACTGAGATTTCACCAGTTGAAGTTAAATAGTTAAGGGCGTTGAAAAATATACAAAAAAGGAGTTCTACGCAAATCTGTTCTGAAATTGAAACTTGAATACGAATGTCGCAATTTTTTTTCATAGAAACGATGCCTTACAGTTTTTTTGCACACTGTAAGAATCAAATCTTATTATCTTTATTTAATTTAATTATATGAGTGTAGATACTAATGAATTTTTTATTGTTTTCGCTTGTATGCTATACAAAAAAGTATATCAAACAGTTATGGACTATTTTCTTTAAAATATAATTGATTTCAATAATAGTAGCAGAGTCTCTCGACAAAGTTACAAAAAATAAAAAAATAGATCAGCAGCTGAAGTTCGCGAAATACCAACAAAAAAAAACTTTTGTGGAAAAATCTAAAACCCTGTCTGTGAAAATTCCCACCCATTTTAAAGGGACTCACCAAATGACACGACTCATTCCTTTTGTAAATAATATTGAAACGGATAACACTATGAAATCATTAATTCGAATCGATTTCGGGACCCAATCAACAGGCTCCAACTTGATTCGCAGTGCAGAGAAATCAGTTTGAGGTTTCCTCAAATACCCCAAAGTCACATTTTAGCGCAGGCTTCTTTCGAAGGTCACGGGTTTATCTGTATAAACCTACAAATTTTAACCTCCAAACTAATCTAGCTCAGACTTCCTGTAGGACATTTGACACTTGCTGATACGTAGTAACGATGCAACGAAAACTGAAGATTGAATCAAATCATTTAGACAGACTTTTCTCATTTCCGGTTAGCCGCGCAATTTTAGCGCAAGCGCCGACAGCCACACATCAGGAAATGTCAATTTCCGTCCAGGAACTCCAACAAACTTAACCTAACAATATATACCAACCAGTTGAGTAACAAGTTCAACAACAATATTTAACAATAGTTATATACGCTCAACGTCAGCGTAAATAATCGAATTGAACGCAACTCATTCTCACGAGCGTATACAAGATCAGACTTTATAAGGAATAAGCAGTAATTGGTGAGCGAGTACTTGCTTAGTTTGGCGAAGAAGCGGAAGTACCTGGAGATGGCGGTGGCGGCATGGTGCCGAGACCGACGACTTGGTTGTTCTTAGAGTTTCTCATGAGCGGCTTGTGGTGGCGGAACTCGCTGCTGTGCTGCCATTGCCAGCAGGTGCGGCAAAAGTAGCAGAAGCAGTTCATGTCTCTGCAGAAGTAGGGGCCCTGCTGGACCTGGCAAATGGAGCACAGCGAGTCTTCCAGGTAGGGATCCACTTGTACCTAGAGGTTGGACAACAACATCGTATATAGGTATAGTCGAAGTAACCTTTATTATGAATAGTTAAAGCTATCGGCATCTCAAAGGTCAAAAAAACCAATACAGAGAAATAATGCCGCTGCGCCACATTAGTGTTGACGTCACATGTTAGGGAAGGTTATGGTCCTTTATCTAAACAAAGCATTCTGTCATCCGAGTTCGTTAGTCTTATAGAGATTTTAGTGTTTCAGAGAAATAAACATTTTAAGGTATGTATTAATCTGTAATATAGAGTACACAATCATTTTGTATAAATTTTGACTCAACTGAACCATACCATTTCAAATAATTGATTAATAATCATTCTTGATAACCTCAAATTTTATCTTAATGATAGATCTAAACCAAGAGCATTTCAAAT